>SMSQ01002579.1:19581-49502 GCA_019453375.1 Ctenoplectra terminalis | reverse complement strand
TGTCCCGTTCGAGAATAACCGGATTGATTCACTCATCTACTGGATAAATGTCCGCTTTTGATACGACTGAACCTTTGCGGGACAGATCTTCGAAACTCTCTGTAGTTTGCCGACGTTGACGAGCATAGAAAGAAATAGCGAGGAAAGAGGAATATTTACAAATCTAATCATCATAACCAATTGTCATTGCAATATCGTGTTTGTCTCATTTTAATCAAGAAGATTTCACCAATATGTTAGTAAAAATAAAAAAGTTTGTTCAATGCTTTTATATTGCCTTCCATTTCGAGGGCGATTTTCACCCCCTTAACACGATATCAACAGCTAAAAAAAATACGTGTCTAATATTTTTCGATGCTCTACCTGTGTACAAAGTTTCATTAAAATCAGTGATTAACACTTCGGGATGGTCCCTTGAAAGAGCCTTCGAAATTGTAAGATTCCCTGTAAAAAAGTTAATAAATAAAATAATACCTGTAATTGTTAAAAAATTACTAAACATCGGAACCTAACAGAACTATTTAATTCTTCTCTGAGGTTCCACTTTACACGTGTTTAAAACTGTACTAAATAGGTAAAATCTCTTACAAGAGGAACTCATGAAGTGTAACTCTCGGATTTTGATGAAACTTCATGGGTCGATAAAGAATCCAAAGATGTACACTCGTGTGCAATATTAGGTGTAGGCACTCAATATTTTATGAAATATTTAACAATAAAAATTCAATCAAGAAAGTTAGGTCATTAAAATCCAGTTTAATAAAATATTCTTTTTCTGTTTAATTTGTTTCGATTAAATTTCTGTATCACATAAAATGATTTAACACATAAAAAATTGTTGATTTTAAAAATTATTTTAAATTATATGCATCACATTTCGATGAGTGATACTTATCATAATTGCAATTAAATAAGAAATGATACAAACATTTTCTTATTTAGTGGATTGGTTTTTTTTTTAAATATACAAAAATGATTAAACGTTTATTTTTACAAACTACAGTACTAAGAATCATTTTTTAAACGACAAACTTATAGCTTCAAAAAAGTAAAAAAATATTTTTATTTTTAAAGATTATTATTGTGCTTATTCATCACTCTACTTTAACTATTTTTATAATTATCGATTTAGTATTAATTAAATTTTTTCCTCGCCTATAAACTTATAATTTAATATTTTTATTCACATTTGTAATACGTTTATGATCGACGAATTGTTTTTTATTTATCATCCATCAGAATGTAATGTATATAATTTAAAATAATAACAAAAAAATCTACATATTTTTATGTATTAAATTATTTTATTGAAAAAAAAAAGAAATACAGTACAGAAATTAAATTGAAACAAATGAAGTATGAAAAAAGTTTTATCCTAAAAAATAAAAGCAGATTTGAACCGTGAAACTTTTGATATGTAAACTACGGCAAAAACTCTTTATTGTACAAAATAATTAACAATAATATGTACATTTATACATTTAAAGTGTCTCTAGATATATAAAGGTACTTAACTTAATAATTCTAATATATTGTTGTAGCACCTGCTTAGAATTTAATCTACTGTTATGATAAGTAATATGTTTGGTGAGCAATATTATCATTAGGTACTTGTAACATATATAGTTTTTCTTCTTTACTTAATACTTATTTTTGATGTAGGAAAATAACTAGAAAAACCTACTTGAAAAAATATGCTTGTTTGCATATAGATTCACAATTCAATCTTTATATAAATTAAATATTAGTAGTTTATCATAAGATAGTTTATGTTTGTACTCAAAAGATACATTAAAGCTTCTTATGTTTGTTACGCTTTCAAGAAGCTTATTGCAGTTTAATTGACTGTGGTAGGTATATAACGTAACATAACATAATCAGTTATATATTCCCATTCAGTTTCTTCGTGAAGATCACTTATTACCGTGAATCTGTTGACTGATAGTACTCATTTGGAGACATTTGTTTCGCAGAACTTGTAACTGCCTTGTGTGACAATTTGCCAAGCTGCACCAGACCTATTTAAAAAGAAAATAATACTCTTTTCCACGACAGCAGTAGGTTAGAATATGTATATTGTATCTTATATTTAAAAATTGTAATTTAGACACGATTAATGTTCAAAATATTTTTGTTTTTATGTTTAAAATTATGGTTCCATAGGTGAAAATATTTCTGCACAATGAAAAATAATATGTTACTTTTATTTACTATATAAATATTATTAACGCTAGATCAATTAAATCATTTTGACCGGGTACATTAATTCATTTTATTTAAAATCCATAGATTTTTATTATCAGAGATTTATTTAGGACATTTTTTGCATTAAGTTCCATTTCAAGCATACATTGGAACATGAAATTTGAAATCCATCGAATTGACGGGTTCCATAAATCTAGTGTTAAAATAGTAACTTAAAAATAATATCTAGTACAATACACATAGTTTCATAATTAAAATAATATTAAAATATTATAAATATTAACAATATCTGTTAGACAGTTGTTCAGTTGTTCAGGACAGAACAATAAAGTTTGCATTAGTGTGAACGATTCCAGAAGACCTATTTAAAAAGAAAATAATATTCATTTCCATGACAATAGTAGGTTAGAATATGTATACAGTATCTTGTATTTAAACATTTCTTCTTTCGTTTTTATTTTTAAGATTATGGTTTCATAGATGAAAATATTTCTATAAATATATAAATTATATAAATATAATTAAAATAGTAATTTATAATTAAAATAATATTACACGCGTTTCTATTTAACGAATAATAGAAATATAATTTTTGGTATAGCCAATGAAAATAGATTTAATAAGGTGTACGAAACTTATAACTGGTTGCACATCATACACCGTATCGCATATCGAAGACCTTTGATTTCATGAGCGGTCACGCCATTTTTATTTATATGTGGTGGGGGGTAACAAAGTGTGTAACATTGTGGGATTTGTAATTATCAAAAAAACTGATCAAAAGAAACGCTTAATTTTGCGATGTAGTTATAATGTAAATTGTGAATTGTTCATAAGATAAAATCATATTATCGCGGAGTCGTATACAATTATTAATGCAATTGCTGGACCTTCGTGTTACTGGTGATAACTACAGATTTTTCTATAATTTCAACTTGGATAAAATGGATTATCGTCAAAAGGCAAGCTCAAATATATCGTAGTAACTAATAAATCAAAATAATTTATCATTCGGTTATTAATGTAATACATAATGCCAATTTATGTTTTTATCGTACGCATAATGCTGTCACAAATATGTAACAGTTGCTTCAAAATTGTTCAAAAGTTGACAATGCATAACTTCATTGAAAATATTTTTTGCACCGTTAATCGCTAAGTTTGGTTATACGCACTTATTTGTTATTAAAATATCATTGAAAAAATGTAAAGAAATGTTATATATTCTAATCATGTTTAGTTATTTGTATAAAATTGAAAAATAACAGTCTTAGTATGGTTATGTATTGTTTTTAATGTTTATAGCGATTTGTGATTAGTATTGACATATTTCAAACATTCGTTCACTACATTAAAGCTAAATTTATCGTTCTTACTAGATGGTTATACCTTCCCAACAAAATACAAAGAACGACGATGAAGATGACGAAGACTTGGAAGCTTTACGTCTTGCAGCTCTTCAGTCGTTAAGAACAAAAGATGCTCTACACAATAAAAATCAGCCCCTACCGCAGAAAATAATTTCAGATGTAATACAAACATCTCACTCGTCGTACAAAGGTCAGCGACCGTTAAGAAGAGGATATTTTCATAACCGAATGCAACAGAGACAGAACGGTGTAAGTTTTCAATTATTTTCATAAGATTTATCACGATTAGACTCGTTTCGTATTTTAATCAATTAAGATTCTATATTTGACTTAAGCAATCTATTCTTTTAACATAAATTCTTTATTAATAACAATCTTCTCATTTTTGTTGCTACTTTTAATTTGAACAAGATGAAAGAGAAACATATAATTTTTAGGTTTTGTTTATACTTTTGAAAATTGTGCTATGTTTGGTTAATAAATGATTATAAATATACTTAAATTACATATATTTATTTCTTTACATAAAACTTAGTTTTAAAAATATTTAATCAAACAAAATGTAATAGTTAAATATTATATTTTATTTATGCATACTAAATGATTTTTTGTTTTTTTACTATGTATTAATTTAATGCATTCAATACATATGTATTATTAGAAAAGTATTTAGATTGAAAGAAAATTATGTAAAAACATTTTTTATATAAGAAGACTTGTTATTATATGTAATCATTCGGTTAGTTGTATAATGTATTATAAATAAGAAACAAATTATAGCATTTAAAGTCCCGAATTGTGGTACAAAAAAATGTTGATAATCATTGTTTTTACGGTTTGTACATTTTATAAATACTATAAAGGTGTTTATATAGTTTATAAAAAATTGCTTTAAAATATTGAATATATCCAATTAAATAGTTCTTGAAATCTAAAATATAAAGATGTTATTTGAAAAGTTAATATTTTACAATTTAATCATAATTCTTTTCATATTTCTGATGAACTAATGCTCTTTGAAAATGTCTAAAACATTTATTATTTAAATGTAAGGCAAAGGTATTGTGGTAATAAAAATTTTGTTTCTAAAGTATTGAAATATTAGTTTTTTTAAAATAAAAATCAAGCATTTTTATAATCATAATGTTGTAATTGATAATAAATCAATTTAATTCTGTAGAATGTATTGCAAAACTTTTAAATACAATTTCTCTCTCTCTCTCTCTCTCTCTCTCTCTGTTTCTTCTTTTCTTGGTATTTTTTAATAGTATATGATTTTTTTTTTATTTTTTATTTTTTTTTATTATCTGAAATCTGTACTATAATTTTTTTATTGTCTGAGATACACGTTATAACTGTATGGGGTGGTTCGAAAATTTCAGCACAAAGGGGTATAGTAAATAAACTATTCGGTATATCTAGAGCTACATTTGTTACTTACTCCTTTTCTTGCAAATGAAACTGCATTTAACTCTTATTCAAATAGGTTTACTGTCTGAACATCTATGTGTTCACTTATGTAACTCAATTATTTAAATGTATTTTCTTTGCTTTCAAAAATCTTTAACATTTTTTACTTACAGGACTATAATTTAATTGATATAAAAATTTCTCAAGTGCTTAAAATATTAACAAGAGAACGAAACGTGTAAGTCCATTGGACTCTCTTTGACCGGATAAGGGTTAAATGAAATTTATCGTACCTTTTGGTCTTATTTTGAACCGTAGTGTTACTCTCTTTTTGATTATACTACGAATTTTAAATGAACGATATTGTTACTGCCTTTTTGATTATACTACGAGTTTTAAACTACCATATATAAATTGCAATTATATAGGGTATTGAAAAAATGTGTCACACTTTAAGAATATGCGATACTCATTAAAATAAATAACAAAATTTTAATAAATGTGTATTTAAAAATAATGTTTTTGAATTGTAAAGTGTATCACTTAATTTTATATTAATGTTTAAAATACCTGCAGTTAATTTCAACGCATACTTGGAATAGACCAAAATGTCTTATAACTTAGAAACAAATGATTTTTTGTTAATCATATTTTGATTGTTTTTACAAATACTGTATGGGCTTAAAGTTTGGTGCAACTTTTTTTTAAATACCTGATGCAATTGAATTATAAATGTGTCAAAACTAATGCTAGCTATAATTATATGAAATTACACTAAATTTATAATCTAAATATTTTCTTTATTTATAAGAAACTTATTTTTTGCAAAAAATGTATTTCATTATCACCTTGTTTTATAATATTTAATTACTTTTCCGATATAGATTCAGATAAAAAATGTAATAAATACGAATTGTAGTTATCATAATATTTCGTTCTAATTTTTGGTGAAATTTTAATTATATTATTTTAATTTTCTTGATTTAACAAATGTAAAGGGATTAAAAGCATTCTTTATTGGTAAATATTAAAAAAATAAAAATTTTAGTTAAACATTACATGCATATTGTTTTGTTTACAGAATTTATATTATCAAAGTCCACGTAATCCAAATTTGATAGCCATAGTTCCTGTCGATGAACGTTCTGTCCTACAGCAAACTAATTTAACTTGTTCGGTTGAAAAGAGTGCTCCAAGTATTGAATCTTATCCTACAGGTATGTAAAATTTTGTAACTTAAAAATATTATAATATTAGTGTTTCCTGTATTTTCCTTTAAATACTATACAAGAATAATAGTTTCAGAAGTATCAAAATTTCATCGATTTAAAGACAATGGGAGTGGTTCGGACGAAGAGGATAACAAGGAACAGAAAAATGTAGTTACAGAATCAGAAACTGTTGAGAAAGATGACGTAGGTGATAAAACATCTACAATAGTCAAAGATCAGACGGAATCTACCGAAAACTCAAAAAAAATTGAAGAAGATCAAGATGGAAATAACGATGATGACGATGATATCCTTATAATGGCCGATCTCGAAGAGGAAGATAGCTTAGAACGTTTAATGGATGAAATGGAAAGGGAAATGAATGTCGATAAACCATCCGAGAGGAAAGAAAAGAAAGGTAATAGGAAAGAAAATAAAGAACATATAAAAAAGGACGAAGCAAGCAAAAGTATCGGTCAGAAAAACAGAACAGAGGACGGAAATGTTCGAAAAGAAAGTTATAGTCCAGCACTGGTAACAACCGTCTTAAGAAATGAAAGACGGTCTATATCTCCACATACGGTTAATCGAATTTCACAAAAACGAAGATCATTATCACCAAGGTCACGATCGAGAAAAAAATCACCCAGAAGATCTCCTAGAAGATCGCCCGTTAGACAATCAAAAAAGTCTCAACGGGAAATACCTAGGTATAGATCACCTCGAAAATCTCCAGTACGTTATTCTCCGCGTTCACGATCACCTAAGCTTTCATCGCGATCGAGATCACCACGATTATCTCCACGTAGATCTCCAAATAAGTCTCCGTTAAGAAGATCACCTATTAAGAGACTTTCGCCGCATTCCAGATCTCCTAGACCAATACGTTCACCTAGAACATCCATAAACAAGTCTCCAAAATTGGCACGATCACGTTCTCCAAAATTTTCACCAGTTAGATTATCTCCTCAGTCTAAGTCACCCATAAGATCAAGATCGCCTAAGTTATCTCCAAGGCGAATATCGCCCTCCCGTAGGTTATCGCCTAAATCAAAATCTCCCGGATTGTCACCTCGAAGAGGATCGTCACGTTTAATATCGCCGAAAATATCACCACGAAGAATGTCACCACGAAGAATGTCACCACGGTCAAGGTCACCGAGACTATCGCCACGTCGATCGCCGTGGTCATCGCCGAGAAATTCGCCCCGTATGTCTCCTAGACGAAAAAGATCTCCAAGATGGTCGCCAAAGGAATTATCTCGAAAACATGGACCACGATCTATTACTCCAGATGGGAATCCGTCGTATACAAAAGAGTCATCGCCAATAATTAAAAGCAGAATATCTCCAGAGATAAATCGCGTAAAAACGAAACAAAAAGAAGAAAATTTAGAAGAAACTACTATAACAGAAAAAGAAACTGTTGATGTAATTAATGACCCTGTACTAGAAGCCAGACGACGAAAGTTTGAATCTACAAGGCCTATAGATCCGATAAATGCAAATAAAAAAATTAAATTAAACAAAAAGGAAAACACTACTAAGAAGGTAGAATCTTCAGAAGGGGGAGACGTTCAATCGGGGAATACCAGAAAGATCAACAAAATTACAGATGATTATGATATTCAAGAAACAGATTTATGTTTAGATACTCATTACGAGTTCGATGAATTTGAAGAAAGTGTGGAAAATACTTCTCCCATTGCTATTACGACATCCGTTAATTCGTGCATGGACGTAGAAACTCAAAATCCAGAAAAAGAAAGGTCATCGAAGAAAAAGAAGAAACGTGACAAAGAAATATATCAAGTGGGTAAATTAAAAAATGAACTTCCCCTTTCCGAACGTATCGGGAAAGATAAAAAATGTAAGAAACGTAAAGATGTTATTTCGGATGGATCAAGCGAAGATATGGACGCCATTTTCGATGATTTAGTGGTTGATAAGGAAAGTGATTTGCGAACTGAGTTAAGTAGAAGACGAGCAGAAAGATTAAATAGGACAGTGCCAATACAATCTGCAAGATTAGTGCAGTCTGCTTTTAAAGGAGTTGTTAACGAGTAAGTATTTATAATATACTATATAATGTAAATTTTCTATCATTGAAACAAATTTCAAACAATGAAATAGTATGATAAACATTATTTTTTCAAAAATTTTTAAATTATCTATATTTTTACTCTTATTGTCGGAGGCATATACAATATACGTTCGTAGGACGTTATTACATATTTATGTAAATACACTTACTAAACTTGAATCAATATACTTGTGGACTCTGGTTAATTAGGACGCATTGAGACTGAACTAATTTGTCCCGATAAAGCGAATCTGAACAAGGTAAAAAAATAAAGCCAAAAGTGATTCACTGAAAAATATACAGTGACGAGCAAAAGTAATACGATTAATTTTTCAATTGATCGATAGGGATTAGGTAATAGAAATTAGAAGGTGAATCTGATTAACAAAACGTAACAATTTATTTTCATTAATATTAACAATATATGGAATATTTTACGAAAATAGGGATTTAAAACAATGTTTATAGTTTTGCACGTTTCGTTGGAAACGGTTAGGACAGCGTATAAAATGGTGAAAAAATAAAACTGTCCACAAGAACTGATTGTCGACTGTTTCATAGTCAATTGTTTTGCACTATTATTTAGTTATTCTTCAGTTGGCAATTTGTTTGACACGCTTAATCTAAGATGAAGCCACTTAGCGAAGACAAAAAGAAAAATATCATTTCTTTATGCGATGATGGTTTGTCACTGCGGCAAATTCCAGTCATACGATAGTTGCGAGAATAAAGAAAATTCATGGAAGTACATCAACTTCTTTGGGAAACGGTAGACGGCAACGGATTTTTGACAGAGCGGCATGTGAAATTGCACATAATATTCGATCTGAAGGCTACAAAACGCCAAAAATCGCTGTTCAAAGAGTTGAAATTAGTGCTACCGAATAGACTGTTCGTCGCTCTTAAAAAAAAAATTGGTTCAATAGCGAAAAAAAAAGAAACGTAAACTAACTCTTCACACAAAAATATTAAATTACGAAAAAATTTGCTAGCACATACACACAATGGACGACAGAAGATTGGAAAAGAGTTATATGGTCTGACGAAACAAAAATTAACAGATTTGAAAGTAAAACTATAAACATTGGTTCAAATCCCTGTTTTTGTAAAATATTCCGTATATTGTTAATATTAATAAAAAATAAACTGTTACGTTTTGTTAATCAGATTCGCCTTGTAATTACTACTTCCTAATTCCTACAGATTAATTGAAAAATTAGCCGTATTATCGCCCTTTATATGTTAAGTTGTCCCAAAAGTTTCTTTCGTTTTAGTATTAATATGTAATGGATGCATAACATTTTATGTTTTACAATATACTGTTACATTATATAGAATCCATTTTGCTCTATTACCTTTCTTCATCTCCCGTTTAACAGATAAGGCTGCATATTTATATAAACATTATCAGACGAAGTTGCTGCCTGAAGATAACGAAAGAAACTTTCAGGTCAATGTAATAAAATTGGCAGAGTATATTTACACTTTTGCTCGTCACTGTATGCAATATTGGGTCTTGAACACAAATGTGTGTTTAACACGTTAAGTGCTACACTGGCTTTTATCGATTTTACTTTGGCTGCGTGCTATGATACACTAATTAAAAAACTATTTGGTCGTAAAATAGCTAGGAATTTAAGAAAAAAATTCTGAAAGCCTGCAAAAGAAAGTCGCATCTTCGTTTAACGTGGTTCGATATGGTTAGTTCTTAGAAACCAACGACACTTAAACGAAAATTTCGACGTCAGCCTGCACGCAAACAAAGCTAACAATAAGTAATAAAATAACATTAATAAGTAAATAAACACTTCCAATCAGTATCAATATCTTATAACAAGCTTTACTTTATCTCCAGTCGTAAACTGACCTAATAAAAGGGCAGTATGTTTCATATAAGCGAAGTGGAAATAAAAGTTTTTGTTTCCGTTCTTCAGTATTTGTCCAGATTAACCGAAATCCACTGTATACAATGCACTTCTTACTAAAGTGAAATAGCTTTAAATATATTGTTGTATATGAATCTCAGTAACATCGAGTAGTACTACCCATAAATACATTGTTTATATAAAATTTTCTGAGAAATTTAACACTTCTAATTGTAATATGTTTACAGCTATAAGCATAAATGAAATTTAAGTTTGTTTTTAATGTATTTAAAAGTAACGTAATATCTTTCTACGGTATTAACCCTTTGCGGTCATATGCCTACTCTCAACCATGAAAGCAAACGTTTTCATAAGATTTTACAAGTTATGTGCTTCCGTTTTTTAAAAAAACTTAATTAAGGTCACCCTAAAATAACAAAAAGAAACTTAGTGGAAGACGTATGCTGTGAAACTAAACGTAATGATGACAAATATCATTTGGATTCTTTGGATGCTTTCTTCCTTTTTGGCAAACTTCATATATAGTACCGGACAAAGTAAGTGAACAGTTACTAGAAATAGATAAACATGAAGTTTAGTTGAATTAACATGACCGTTATAAACTTAAGTTTTATTTATTATGTATCCTTATACTATATACAATATTTAGTGAATAATTGAAATTCATATATACATCTTTATATAAGTACGCTGTACTTAACGAAAATGACAGCTATTTATCAGGAGATAAAAATAAGTGGACACTTAATAAAATACGTAACAAATTAAATACATAATAAAATTAATACTTGGTATTGGCACCTTTTGCTTGTATTATTGCTTCCATGCGTCGAGAAGTACTTTTTATTAAATTTTCAATATAATCTTTATTAGTTTTTTCAAATTCAGACTGTAATCTATTGAAAAAATCGATCTTATTATTTTGCTGGTCCAATAAAACTTTTGCGAGTAAACTCCATAAATTTTTTGGAGTGAATTCATAGGATTCAAGTCGAAGCTCTGGGCTGACCATTCAAGTAATTTAATATTGGAATCTTCCAAAAATTGTTTAGTTTTCTTAGCACTGTGTTTCGGGTCATTGTCTTGGAAAACAAATTTGTCGTCCCAACCCATTTTTACTACTGTTTCTTCTAAATTTTCACTTAGAATATCAATATACTTGTCTGAATTCATAATTTCGTTAATTCGTGCTAAGTGGTTCTTCTTTTTCAATCGCCGGAACTCAAATTTACTTTCGTCGCTCCAAACTATGTTTTACTAGAATGCTACTGACATATTCATATATTATTTTGGAAATGCTAAACGTTTTTTCATATTTATTTTATTGATGTGTGGCTTACGTCTAGCCTTGCAGCACCTTAATCCAGCTTCGTGTAATCTCTGTTTTATTGTTTTTGTTGAAACTTTTAATCCCACTATTTCTGCAATACTTCTTGATGCAATTGCTGGATCTTATCGGCATTTACAAACAATTCGACGGTCCTCTTATATGGTGGTACAACGTTTGTGTCTACGACCTCTTAAATTTTTTAAAGCATTTCGAGCTATCACACGGTAACTTAATTTCTTACAGCAGTCCGAAACAATTAAATGGCGAATTTGATATGAAATTTTTTCTGTTCTTGACATTCTGCAATTTTTTTACAAATACTTTTACTCGTACGAAGGCTGAGTTGGTACTAATAAATTTGTTTGGGATCACTGCATGTAAGCGTGACCTTTGTTTAATATTTGTATACATTTCGTGCCTCGCAGTAACTCTGTAACCAAGTGTCCACTTATTCTTGTTTCCTGATAAATAGCTGTTATTTTCGTTAAGTGCAGCGTATTTATACAGAGATGTAAATATTAATTTCAGTTATTCATTAAATAATGTATATACTATAAGGATATATAATAAATAAAACTTAAGTTTATAACGGTCGCCTTAATTCGACTAAACTTCATTTTTACTTATTACTAGTAACTGTCTACTTATATTTGTCCGGTACTGTATGTCATGAAAGAGTAAAAAGTAAGGATTATTTAGTATGCTCCAAACTAATTATTTTTATGATACTATAATATAAATAAATATTTATCGAATTTATAGTTCGACTGTAGTACACGATATGAAATTGTGTGTATTAACTTTTACTTTAACTCGTATTCGCTATCAATAACTGTTGGATGGAAATTCTAAAAACGAGTAATTTTAACAAATATATACCAGGGAATGTACAATGTACATATCGCTATAAAATTTAAATTGTTTTCATGATTGCTTTATGTATATTGCACGTTAATGAAATATATTGTTCGATTATGATATATTACAATAATTTAAAAATTTGTATGCAATCAAAATAAATAAACGCATTTTAATTCACTTATCATGGAATAAATAATTTATGAATTTAATAATATGGCTGTCGGAAAGAAACGTAGAACAAATTGTATTCTTTGTAAAAGCTACTTACAAAAATTTGAAAATGTCAGTTGTTAACTTTGAATAAATCCATAAGTAGTGGTTTCAAGCGATACATCTATTGTTTTGTATTTTAATGTTAAAAAAATATTATGTATTTATATCGCTTGTGTTCTTAGTCTACTACAAGTTTGTTTTGTCATACACTAGTGACCACAGAAATTGCACCACCTTTCATCATCGTGCGAGCTGTTGATAAGGAGTCA
Source organism: Ctenoplectra terminalis (assembly GCA_019453375.1). Taxonomy (NCBI): domain Eukaryota; kingdom Metazoa; phylum Arthropoda; class Insecta; order Hymenoptera; family Apidae; genus Ctenoplectra; species Ctenoplectra terminalis. The sequence goes on along the minus strand of SMSQ01002579.1, from coordinate 36,664 downwards.
TGAATACAAACTGTGAATTTTTTTTCCAAAACTGACAATCATACATAACTGTGAAACAATTGATGTTAGCCAATAAATTCGTGCAGTTTTTAGCAATAATTGTTTTCCAATTCCTTCGAAATGCAACTAAATTCAGTTCAAATCGAAAAAACAAAAGATGACCTAACGGTTCAAATGGAATAAAAATATTTCCTTTTATAATAAAAAATTTAATTTTTATTTATATGTTAAAATCCGTACGAACTTTTTGGCCAGCCTAATAAATTCCAATCGATGCGATATAATGCAGCCCTATTGTATCAGATTATTCAAAATTATTAAAAGACCACGTTAATACAATTTAGTATAACTATAAAATTTTCAATGTACTTAAATATTCGACAAACTGTGTTCTTTAGAAGCGGTGCAATTTTATTGGCCACTACTGTAATTTATAATATATGAACTCAAACTAAATATTCTGGTACGTTATCACGGGACAAAACTGCTTATCAAACTACATATTATTATTGTGTACAGGGTGTCGGTAAAGGTCTGTAAGTCCCTTTAAGGGGTGATTCTAGAGATGATTCTATGAAATTTTTTCCTTTGCGAAAATGACATACTTGGCTTTGTTAACGAGTTATTAAAGAAATACACTGTCCACTCACAGAGCGAGAAAGGTGGGCGCTCGTTATCGAGAACATTATCCTCGTGCCGCGCTTGTACAAGTAATTCAGAATAAATTGAAAAATTAAGTTAAACTTATCCAATCGGCAAAAAATTCGCCTACTGCTTGAAAATGTGGGTAATTGTGTCACTGTACTGATTTTGACCCTTGACAAACGAAGTGATTTACGGCCCTACCGAACAGTTAACGTATCTAATGCTCGTCATGGGTTAAGATCGGAACAGTGACACTGTGACCCACATTTTCAAAAAGCAGGCGAATTTTTTGGTGATTGGGTAAATTTAATTTAATTTTTCGATTCATTTTGAGTTATTCGTTAAAGTCAAATACGGTGCAGAGACAACGCTCTCACTGTAGCCGGCCGTCTTTCTCACTTTGTGATTGATCGATGTTTTTCGTTAATAACTTGTTAACAAAGCCGAATTTGACATTTTCGCAAAGGAAAAAGTTGCTTAGAATCATCCGAGGAATCACCCCTTAAAGGGACATACAGACCTTTTGAGGCATCCTGTATATGTATACACATATGTAAAATAAAATAATAATAATAATACTTGATTATGAAACACAAGATTATGAAAAATGAATTTTGACCATTAAGACACATGTATATGTGAGGTAAACACGACCGCAAACGGTTAAATATAATGTAGATTCTGTTTAAAACAAGTGAAATAACTTAAAACTCTAAAAAGCTGTAATTTAATTTCCTTATCTTGGAAATATTAAGAAATTAGATAAATGTACCTAGCTCTTGTATGATATTTATCACATAGAATAAATAACAATCTAATCTTGTGGTAACGATAAAAAATTAAAAAAGAAAAGAATAACTAAACTGTTTTGATAATTCCTATGTAAAAATACAAATTTATGTTAAGTAAAAATGTTCAAAGTAAATTTTATAAATGTGGAGATTAAATTTGAAATTATGAAAAATGTTCAAACAAAGAATATGCCTAAGTATTCTAACGTAGTTATAAACATATATAATGAAAATGACCACATTTTTTTCTTAATTTATATTTCACTAAAACTTTTAATATATTGTAACGAAAGAATAACTTTTTTCTTTTTTCAGAGTTGTCAAGAGTAATGCAAAAGTGAATCAAAGACATCTAATTAAGGCTGACGAAAAAAGTAAGTAATATATACAAAGAAAAATGTGTAATTTCTGTTAACAAGGAGAGATCACAATTATTATTGATTTTGAATTCTTTTACTGGGTGTCCAAAAAACAAAGTGAAAGGCCATTAAAGGAGAGATTCCTGAAATGATTTTAAGCAACTTTTTCCTTTGCGAAAATGCAAAATTCGGTCGGTATTTTTCGTTAATAACTCGTTAACAAATACAAATTTGACATTATCGCAAAGGAAAAAGTTGCTTGAAATCATCTCAGGAATTATCCCTTAAAGGGACTTACAGATCTTTTAGGACACCCTATATATATATATATATATATATTAACACATTCGCAACGGATGAGACGCATATGTGTCATTGGCACTTCTCAAGCCCGATGCAGACGAGCGACTTTTGTCCGCACGATCTTGCTGCGATTATACAGGGTGAATCACGAATCGCGATGAGTAGAGAGAGATTACTCTGTTATTAATAATCCGATGGAAAATGTTTTTATCAGGTATAGCATGATTTGAAGAGAGCTTTAATGTGATTATAGCAATTTTTTTGTCAACTCCTTTTTTTGTTTAATGATTTTTTAAGGCCACTTTGAATTTTTTGCAAATAAACCTATAATTTTGTTACACCTATATCTGTTAGAGAATTTCAAAACGAATTCGGTAAGTATCATAACATAATTTGTGTTAATTTTTTTTTTTATATCTGGGTCGAGAAAAGATTAAAGAAATAAAATGTATCCTAGTTGAAAGAACTTTGTGTTACAAGGAGTATTAGCGTCCGCCGTCCGATGGTTAAAAGAAAGAAAGGAATTAAAAAAATAATAAGAAATAAATATTTATCAATGTTATAGTTAAACCCTTTGCACCCGGAATGCCAGTTGTATCGACACGAATATTTTTTCATCGTTGCATTCTACACAATTGTACGAGGGCATAAGAAGTAATTTTTGCTGTATCTGTGAGAGAACATTCGGACTTCGTTCCAAACCGAAACCATGTATTACTCAAATGAGATTAGTTTAAAAAAATTTTAATCTATAAATGTACCTATTTATTTTTATTACAAAATAATTTCAATGAACTTCTTATACTCACCGCCGTTTGTTTGCATCTCGAAAGTCCGTATCAAACGAAAACCCCGTACATTCTTAAAGTTACAGAAAAACCTGCTCTTTTTAGGGTTATCACAAAATCATTCCTTTTCAGGGTTACCACATTCTTATAAATATAAAACAACTCTAAACGAGCAATCACTTTTATTGGAAAGAAATTTTAATCACGGTTACGGGGCGACAACGCTTCGTATAAGTATAACCAGCGTCCTTAGGTGTTCCGTAAGAGGATTATCACATCGGTTATTTTAACCCGCTGTTTTAATTTTCACGATCCAAGAAACCATTTACCACGTGCAATACAAGTTAATTAACAAAATATTATGCATAAAAACCAATCTTTTACGCAGAAAGAGCCGTCCGTTACGAATCGTGGGTATAACATTACACGTAGTAATATCTGTTTATAAGGATATAAGTTTACAACTAACAATTCCAATTTATCTGTATTTTTTATATACCTATAGTTGGTGTGTACAAATTTTTATGTGAATACTTCAAGGTTTTATAAAAGAAATTAATGTTAGTTCGTAAAAAATTGGATAAACAAGTGAATTTTTTGAAAACTTATTTTTACCATATAATTGGCCTTTCAAAACCATGTAATTTGCATTTTCAATTTTTTGTCTACGCTAAATAGTTTTCGAGATATTCGCTAAAATTTGCTTTCCGACTCCATCTTTGAGAGCTGTTTTCATCCCTTCAACATAGATGTTTGGGTGATGTCCCTTGTTAGTAAAACTGAATTATAAAGTTAGAGTAAGAGATTTTAAACTTTATATCCATTATCGAAAATACCGTTTCATTATAAAAATTAGGTTCAACGCAATGGTACATATCTGTGATTTCTTCTTGCAAACTAACCCTTTGCCTTTCAATGATTATGATTTAAATACAATAAAGACGCGATATATTTCCAACAATGTTTACTTTTAACTTCGATTGCAATTTTAATTTATGAGACAGAGGGCTACCCAACACAAATTATCTGCAATATTTTAATGTTGTTAAACATCATAAAGTCTTAAACCTGGAAAAAAACATAGTGAACTTCTCATTCTAGTCATTCCCACCACCCTTCTTTCCTTTCCGGGTTTTTCCCAATTCTCACCCGTTTTTCAGGTTCCTTCCATTCTCGCTTCCTCCTTCCATCACCTTTTCTAATCATAAATTACATTTCCTCATTTTCGATTCCTTCCTACCCTTCCTTTTCGAATGATATATATATATTCGAATAATTTTCAAATATTTTAACAACATTAGAACAAAAAACCGCCACCGTCTTAACTTAAACTTAACTTTAATAGAACATCGCTTGTACTATTAAATTTTAATTATACAATATACATAAGAGTTCAGTGAGTTTATTTCATCATCCGTACCATATAAAAGAAACCGCTTTTCCGGTATTAGTTTATCGGGAGCGCAACGCGTCGATTCACGATATCGCACAACCGCATCGCACCGCGAGTTTAATATCGTGCAAATATTTTATATTTAACACGATATTAGAACAGTGAACAGCTATCGCTAACATTTGTACCTACTGAAAAAAAATTGCAAGGCAAAGGGTTGATTTAAAATTATTCCAATTTAACACGTTTCATACCACGTGAGTTCAAAATGACAAAAATTTGAGTGTAACTTTTTTACTAAATATGCTTATCTTTCTCTCGGTACGTAACGTGTTAATAACATGTATTTAGTATTAATTTGTTTTAATTTCATGTTTTCTTATTTTTTCAGCTAATCAAAAAGAAGTTAGACGGGTTACTGTTCTTCACAGGTCAATATCTGACATACACGATTCTGAAGGTTTGTATTACTTTCATATCATTAATACGATTTTTTTTTTTTTAAGCAAGGTTCGTTCAAGAATAAAAAAAAATGCTGTAAAAGATATAAATGATTTATTCTTGCTAAAAAATATCTATATATTTGTGTTACTTTACATTTTTCATATCGTGTTATTAATTTTCTTATTCTACTGCGAAAGAAGTCCGCTGCCCGAGTCTTAAAGCCATGTACCGACGTCGTTCTTCGGTTCGTTCAAATTGTTGAATACGAAACATTGGAAAAATCAATACATGAACCGTTCACAGGCCAAATCGATTAACTCGATAAAACAGAAAGTGGAGAAATGTGATGAAATAATATACATTGTTTTTCAAAATTCTGTTTAAAATAAAAATTGAAATAAACATTGTATAATGCATAAATACAAATGTAGCTTTCATATAAAGACATATAGAATGAATAAAATGACTAGTATATCGTACAGTATAATAATCGTGATTAATATCACAACTTTTGGGTGACTAAGGGAGTTAATCGATTTGACAAGTGAAAAAAAAGTAATAACATAAAAATCGGTCTTCAAATTATATTTTTTACCGTAGAAAAAGTTTATTATTTTACATTTTCTATAAGATTTTTCGCAAAAATGAAAAATAACTGTTTTCTTACAATATATTATTATTTGTTATTGATTCATCAGCAATATAAATGATGTCTTCTTCGTCAGCTGTATTTGAGGTCCCGTCATATCGATTTGTTTTTAAGTTTTTGTAGTAATTATATTTAATAGAAGGAATGAATTCTAACAGATCCATCATATCTTTCCTCTTTTCTCTGGTCCCAGTTTTACCTATAGGATATAGCAAAGGCTGGTTTATATTTTTCAGACCTAGTGGTCTACTTGCTCCAGATTTTTTTTTTATATTTATGGCAGTAAATTCTAAATTTTTATTAAAGTCATATTTGAATTGTATGACGTGGAGTTTTGACTTTTCTAATTTTATCCAATGCATTTTAAGCCAATTTACTGGTAACACATTAATTTTTCTGTTACCGATAGAGTCCTTTAAAGGCTTTGTTGAAACAAAATCCTTATGAGTCACTTGAATTACATTAAATGGTCTTCCTTTTTTTTTGCTGGTTTTGGTAATAGTGCTGCAAAGCAACGATTTACATTAGAGTACAGAATTAATCAGAATGGCTTCTGAAATATTTATTATTCGGTGATCAAAAAAATTTTATTCTTTAATGGTGTTAATCTGTATTATTTGGGAATTTTATTATAAATGAAAAAAGTTATAACTGAACCAAGTTCTTTGACACTTAAATTTAGAATATTTCAAAAAATGGAGTTTCTTGATTTTTCCTGTGAACGGCTCACATAATTCTGAAATTGTGAATCGACGATTACCACGAATTTTCGCATTAACTCTTTCCATTAAGTCATCTGTCATTACCGTCGGTCCATCGTTACGCTCTTCGTCACGGATATTCTTTCACTATTCTCGAAACAAACGACATCATTTCCTTACTTTACTGTCACTAATAACATTCGGCCCATAAACTTCACAAAGCTGTCTACGAATTTTAGCAGCAATATTATTTTTTGTTTGCAAAAATCAAATAATAGCACCAACTTTATAGTTAGCGGGATCATTTATCGCAGCGCTCATTGTTATTGATATGCATAACAAATGCGAATTTGACTAACAAGGAATGTTACAGAGTTGACACACGCCGATTTTGATGAAATTTTGATATGATATTGTTGAATTTGGCGGTAATTAGCGTATCAGCACACACATCCGATATAGATGGCGTGTCCGTGAGCCGGACGCGCGGCTTTTGTCTTTTGCTGATTTTCACTGGTTCGAGCGATGTGCTTGGTATGGCGTAGCCACGTTTTTCTCAGTATCCAACGAATAAAAACCAACAGATATAAATCTCGAAAAAATATTAGTTCATTTTGAAAGGGTGTTATCAGCCTTGAAAGTAGAGGGGTGAAAAACCTATTTGATAGTATATCTTGAAAACTATTGGAAATAAAAAGAAAGTTTAAATCTACGGTTTGTCTAAATCTACGGATTTTTAATCCCGAATCCAGCTGTGTAAAAACTTAAAAAAAAAAATTGATTTGCTTAAAAACTTTTATACCCTACTTTGAGAGCTGATTACCTCTAATTACTCCTTCAAAGTGAACAATGGCGAATATAAAAAAATATGTGCGAAATATTTTTTCGAGATCTATAACATATCAAAATTTCATAAAAATCGACGTGTGTCAACTCCGTAAAACATTCTTTCCAAGTGAGACCGCAGCTCGTATGCAAAAGAAAATGTTGTTCAAAATGTTGTGTTTCTCAACATATCCAAAAATCATTAAAATCGGAAAAAAGTGAATGTATATTTAAAAATATTAATGCAAATAATTCTTTCATCGATAGTATGTTCGACAATGAACAATCGTATAAAAATCGTGTATCATTTTTACTTACAGATGAAAGTACTCTGGATTCAAAGGTACCTGTGCGTTTTAGACTGGGTCTCAATAAACAAGTACAAGATACCAGAGAGTCAAAAGTTTCACGAAAGGCATCTAAAAGGCAAGGTCGCAAGGTAAACCATAAAGTCAGTTTGGTTGTAACAGATACTGAACATATTTTATAGCGTAAAAATGATGAATCCTATCAAGTGTACATTACTCGTGTATTCAATTTCTTTTAAAAACGTAACACTTAGGCATAATTTTTTATCTGCCAACATTTCAATTGTTCAGGCTTGCAACATGCCAGTATTTTTTAGTTTTTATTAAATTAAATTGCATCGAATAACTTAAATACTACAAGTCACTGTTAATTATTTTCGGTTAATAATTAGAGATACAAAATATACTTTAAATTTACAATAATAAACTTATGCAAAAGATATTACACAAATCAATACAGTTTAGTATGTAATTATGATAAAAGTTATTTTATATTGTTAGAGTAATTTTTTTTTTATGTATAAAAATATTAAATATACTTCACATTAGAATCTTGAAAATACAAAATATGCATTAAGAAAGTGATCATTGTTCTATAACCGTTGTTTATGAAACAAGTCTACAGTTTCAAACTTTTTATCAAAATTTTATCAAATTAAATATAAAGTCATCTTAACTGTTTAAACGAACCATTCAAGTATAAAGTCTCATCATTCTATGTAGCACTCAATATTTTAGAGTATAGTAGGATATGTTTGAAAAAATATTCAACAATATTATAACAGTATTATTTTGTTCTTCATGATCTCATAATATTAGAATAATTTAAGCACATTATAGAAGAATATATATTTCCACTGATTTTAGGAATTTGAATATTTTTAATATTATTATATAAATGTCTTCGTTTTTTGTTATTAAACAATTAACTTTACAATTATTTTTAGTTAAAAATATTCATTAATCTCAAAAATAATTTAAATGGTATTTCTATAAACCTAACGCTTGTTTCATTTATGTTATTAATTTTAATTCTCGTGCACTGTTGAAATAATTGCTTCATTTGAGCTGTTCGGGTTATATCAATAATATTATATAATAACTATTTATATATATAAATATATATATATATACATATTCAATTTAATTAATACAATATATTGTATATATTGTAATAAATATAAAACTTAAATATAATATATTTAATTTACATTTACTAATAATAACTATTTAAATAAATCTCCATTCATAATAAGTGATTTATTATAATTATAATTCCCATGCCTAGGCATGCCTATGTTATCTTTAGACTGAGGATTTTTATGGATTTATAGAAAATTTAAAGGTGCAAAATTGCACCCGATGCACATAATATGAAAAAATATACAAAATATCCACATTATAGTAATTTTTTATAATACTTGGTAGATAAAACGATTTTCTGCCAAAGTTCTACCTTTTTCACTGGGTTCTCAAAAGTATAAAGGGTAATAAAATCCACATAAAAATTAAAGAAATTAAATGAATAAAAAAAATTGATATTACGTCACGTATTCTACTTGAAAATAGATGTTGTTTTTAATAGCTTCAACGGTCCTGTCGCAAAGTATGAAATGGCTAAATCGCTGGAAAATTTTTTTATAGGTTCGAGTCTACTTGGGTTCATTTCTTTTTGTACATTTATTACACTTCTTTTCTTTTAATTCCAAAGTAGATGATAATGATCAATATTTGTTTACGGTAGAAACGCTGACTTAAAAAGTGCTCTTGTCGCATTTTCGTATATTACAGATTAAATAATTTAAAGAATATAAGTGAAACAATATAACTAAATATTGATCATTATCATTGTTGGAATATTGGTTATGTTTAACACTAGGTTTACGGACGTTTCTTATATACCTATCTCTACGGCACCCGTCAAATTGACGGGTGAATGAAAATACGCACTTTCTTTAAAAAACCGATTTATTCAAGTTAACTCCAAATTGCACAATATTTGTCTTCACGTTTAAATAAAGTATCAAGAAATAAAAAGTCCTTTAAAAAATATCATGGAAATAATAACAATAATACTAACGGGTAATCCTACTTATTGAGTACATTTTTTACAGGTATATTGCACTTTGTGCATTTTCCGTATACCATTTCTTTGCAAGATATGCAACAATTGCTGCTTTTATTTTTGTTGCAGTATTCCACTTGGCAACCTTTTCGCTCTTGCAGTATTATAGATGATCAAGAAGCGCCTGATCGTTGGCAAATGTTCTCCTTGTTTTCCGCACCTAATTCCTCGGCTAAACTAAACATGTATTGTTTCCTGAATATAGTGGCTCCGGGGCACTGTTTATATAGTATCCACGTGTTTATTGCTGCCAAACCTAATATATTGAAAAAGATTTGAAGAGGCCATCGGAAATTGCCTGCTTTTTCCCAGACAACTTTTAGAAATGCTATTTTTGTATGCAAATTATCAAGTTACCACTTTAATATTTTTACCATTGTAGTGTCTTCTCATGGTTGTTAATGTGTAATTTTTTAGATTTTTTCAAGTGGTGGCACACAGATAAAAAAATTTAAAGCCAATATTTTCTATCGCTCCGAGCGCAACGGAGTGACATACGCACATGACTGATATATTTTGTTCATTAAATAGGTGTCATATGCGTTTCTAGACATTTTCGTATGTTTCAAATGAGACGATACAGTTAATTTGAAAATATCTTACCTTTGATACGCCACAATTCTTCGGTATTACTTATATAATCCATTTCCGGAATCAGTAACAGATAGTATCATCTCGAAGTATATCTTCTACATTTTTTTATGGGCCTTTGAATTCGTTTTCTATAAAAAATGTCACATTATGAATCTTCATCATTAATCACTCCCGGATTTTATTTCAGTTTTACCTTTGATCGTTTCGATTTATAGTAGAATTTTTTAATTTATTCTTCATCACTATCTTCATTTATTACCGGATGTATTTGTTCGATGTGAAAAATTTTACTAAGTATCTCTGCAGGTCCTATAATTTGCGACAAATATCGAGCATGCGATAAATAATATATTATCGCAGCTATATGCGAGCAACATCCAATAGTACGACTGCCGTTTGCACAGTCCCAGAAATATCGTTTAATTTCAGAACAACCTATCGAAATCGGTACATAGTCTATGTAACACTTATACACTTTTCTATTTATATGTCGTGACTGTACTTGAAATTGAATTATGTTTTTATTTTCTTTCGCGTAACGAAGATTAACATTATCTTCATCATTCGTGATCTCTGCCAAGTAAAACACTGCTTGAGAGAGCTGGTAAGATCCGGTAAAAAAATTTGTTAAATCTTGTTCCGTCATCTCCGGAAAATCAAGCAAAACGCTGTTGTTTCTTTAAACGGTACTTTTTGTCTACTCCAACCTAGCGTTTCTACTTCGATTCCTAAAGTGTTTGGTTCATCTTTTTGTTTATAAATTCTGGAAATTATTTGTTTCGATAATTCTGAGTCCGAAATTAACCGTTTTCCAAATGTATTATGTAGAAAGCAATCTCTTCGACAGTATGAGCGTACTTTCGGAAGCAGTTTGTTGTCCATTTGATGGTGCAGAAGTCGGTACTTTTGTCCTATTATGCCGTGGACGGCTTCAACAACCTATCGAATTTTTCTCACCAATCTTGATTCGTTAGCTTCCTTGGTTGTTAGCTGGTTACGTTTGACTTTCAGAGCTGGCATGAGTACCGTATATCCGTTTTCCTGAAAATAATTTTTCACATCTCTAAAGCCTCGATCAACAATACACAAATCTCCTTCTTTCATTAAGGTTTGTAGTCCGTTTGGATCCTGCATTACAATTTTCATAATTTCTGCGTCGTTTTGTGTACCGTAAAAAGGTCCAAGCATGTCAATAATGTATCCAGATGTTGTGCAAATAGTAAATGGTTTGCACAATGGTACCTTTTTTTGTTCTCAATACGACTTTCGTTGATAATCATTATTAGAGCTTTTTTCATGTTTAATATACGTTCCATCGAAAAGTAGTGCCAGCTGATCGGTTATAGCATGTAATTTTTTTACAATAGTTGATAACTCTATTTCAATTAAATGTTCTCTAGTAAAAGCAAAAAGTCCAAAGTGTTTGGGTAATATATCTTTCTCAAAAGAATCTATGATGGATGCACAAAATTCGGAAATCAGAGTTTAAATAAAAAAACAACAATAGCTTGTGTGACATTTCGGCATTTACTTTCTCGCATTGAAACCATCATTTCTCATAGTTTTATTAATTTTTCCCAATTTAGCCCCGTAAAAACACGAAGACGTTTCTCTGAGAACGTAAAGTCTCCTATTTTGTCTTTAATGCTCGAGTCGCAATTAATTGACAAATATTCAAAATACTTTTTAAGTTCATTAACTTCGATTATTGTTGAGTTGGAATGTACACGTAAATTCAGTATGTGTTCTTCGTATAACCGTCCCTTTATTAAATGACTTAAACAGCACCGATTTCCCTTTGGCACGTATAATCGTCTTAAAATAAATATCTGTTTTCTTGCTTCATAAGGTATGTTGATAATATTTTTCGCGGAGACACAGACGAAACAGTACTTGTGAGTTGAAACGACTCTTGGAAATTGGATTTCAACAAACTCAGTTTCTGTTTGATCGTCAGTTATGGTTGTACTTGAAAGGTAGGATGGATCTTCTCTCGATGAACACGATGGACCAGATTCAGATGAAGATCTTTCAGGAGTAGACATTTCAGGTAAAGCTGAAACTGAAAATTCCAGAAGTTGTGAAGATTCCAAAGGCGGCTGGTAATGAGAAGTAATAGGTGTTGATTCTTGCTGTTCAATTATGTTCACGATTCTTGGTCTTTTATATATAATCATACGACACTTGTTACATAATATGGCACCAATGAAAACCACTTTTCCTAACACATTTGACCACTTTTCAGCTTCAGACACTGTATTAATTTTCTTTTTCCGACTTGATGATTTCCACAACGAAGTATTACAATTAATGCATTTAATATACCTGGTGTGCATCGAAACAATGCTCACTTGTCTATCTGACATGTTGAAGATATATATGCACAATATTTTATATAAGGCAGAAACCCGTGTAATGACTACTCGATTAACCACACGGCTTTCAGTATTTTTATTTTTCAGGAGGCTGAATAACTACAATATTCTCACTCTATAGATCGCTATTTACCGACCCAGCCTCGACTTTCCATTTTTCTGGAAGTTTTCTCAAAAACGCCTCCATTCTCTAATTGGCTAACCCAGGATGATGGCATTAGCCAATTAGGTTCTTTTTCGTTTTCTTACATTGCACCGCCCAATGGCATGCATCCTTAACATCTTATCTCAAGAGCGGGGGTGCAACTTGAACTGCAAAACATTCGACGAAAAAGTTTTGGTAACACAGTGGGATTTCCTGTCGGACGGTGACTCGTGGAGTAGTCGAACGCGGACCACCCGTCCTTGCATTGTTTAGGCCTTTCGGAAACCCAGGATTTACGACATTCGTGAACGTCATTGAAATTGTTGGAAAAACTCTTGAATAGAGAGAAACAAACCACTTCAGTCTTAACTAGCGATATTCACGATTCTTTTCCAACCATTCTCATTATGAAACTGAATATACGTTACACGCTTTCTTTACATCATGCACATCTTATTTCTATATACTATTTTACCTTTCATTCGCTCTAGATGTTCAGAGTTAAACCACTCACAGCATACGTTTTTGTTACACATTTGCACTCTTTTGAAGTCCTTTCGAAGAACTGTGGTCTCAGTATAGATTTTAAATCCAGCACTTCATGTTGTTCACTTTGTTACAAAAGATTAAATGTCACCCATACCATAAATATAAATAGACACTACACCACGCATAATTGAGATATTTAATAGATATAGTAAGATATTTTTAAATTAACTGTATCGTCTCATTTGAAACATACGAAAATGTCTAGAAACGCATATGACACCTATTTAATGAACAAAATATATCAATCATGTGCGTATGCCACTCCGTTGCGCTCGGAGCGGTAGAAAATATTGGTTTTCAATTTTTTTATCTATGTGCCACCACTTGAAAAAATCTGAAAAAATTACACATTAACCCTTAGAGTACCGGGATTTTAGAAATTTTCAATGCGTATTATTTGTATGAAAAAGTGATGATAGGTCCCCAATTTTCACCCAAACTAAGACTAAATGTTTGCGAGTCGGAGCATGACGCATATGTGCGTCATGCCGGTCCGGAACGGTAATGCCTATGTTAAATTTTTCATAATTGAAAAAAACTATTCTATACGCATGGAAAAGTATATATATAGGTTTTTTGGGTCGCTGATTACGAGTATGAAGTCAAAATTGAAAAATTCGAACTTTTTGATCAACAAAATATGATAAATCCTTATTTCAAAGACTGCAAATACTCGCTCTGAGTGCTACCCAGGATCAACGACGTGGACGTGGCGAATATCTGATCCCATGTTTTGTGTGTGTGTGTGTGCGCGCGCGCGCGTGTATGTGTGTGTGAGTATTTTTTTTTATTTTCTCATCGGTATGAAGCAAGAATTAGTCCAATGGAAGCTTACTGATTATTCTATTCAGGGTAGGTCACTTTTAGTGTGATAATCATAAAAGCTGGAGTTATACATAATGTTACAGAACAGGTGTTGCATTGATATTTAGAGTCTGCTCTCTTTTTCTGCATATGACATAAAGTACATCTTTTTCTTTTTTCCATTGCTACAGGTAAATGTGTTCCTCGAAGACGCATTGCAGATGTTTGAGAGCTTACACGTTTCTCTTCTTCTAAATTGAGGATCTTCAAAATAATCTTTAGTCTAAAATCTGGAAAAGATAATTTATTTTCGGGATTATTCCAATTGTACAAAGCATGGGAATTTACAAGAGCCATATCAAGAAAATGGAAAAATATCTTTTTGTATCATTTCATTGTCTTTCCGAGTGTTTCGGTCAAAGATAATGTTTTATCGATTAGATCTACTCCTCCCATATTCTTGTTATAATCAACTATGCAAGTTGGCTTCACTCTATACTGACCAGTCTTGTAATCTCTCTTTCCGGTATTTGTAAATCCCGATTCGTGCACAGATGATATCGTTTACACCTCTTTTTTATCTTGCCACTTCAAGGCCATCCAAATCAAATTGTGCCCAACTTGAACTTCTCCTTTTTGCAGTTTCAAATCCAAGGAAGGAAATCCCTTTCTGTTTTTTCTGACTGTACCACGCAAACCTGTGTCTTTCTCGTGTAGAAATTCTGCCAATATTGGAGAGGAATACCAATTATCCGTGTAAACTATGTGACCTTTATTATAAGAAGGTTTCATCATATGGGCGACAACATTTCCTGAAACACCTAATTCAAAATCGTCACAGTCAGTATTAGCCCCTGTATAGATGATGAAGTCTAAGATCACTCCTGCCTCACAATCAACTAGTACATATATTTTGATACCGAATCTGTGAGGTTTTAGTGGTAGATACTGTTTGAAGGATAAGCGTCCTTTCCACAGAAGAAGACTTTCATCGATACATAACTTTTCTCCTGGAGCATAAATATTCGAAAACTTTGTTTTCGAGTTATAAAGAATAGTTTTTATTTTTCTAAGTGGGTGATCAGACACAATTTCATTGTTTTGAAAATGTAGAAAACGTAAAATTTGATAGTATCGATTGCGAGGCATTATTTGTGAAAATATAGGGGTCGATAAAGCGGGACAAGTACTCCAATAATCTTTGAGGCTCCCTTTTACAACACATCCCATCAGAACAGATAGAGCCAAAAATGTCAATAGCTCTTCTTCCGTCAAATCTTTCCATTTAGCCATTTTTTCGCGATGTAATTCTGGATTTTGATTTTGATAGCGGTTAGTTTCATTGCAAATGTGTTGAAGAAGAGCGTCATCAAAAAATAATTCAAAATAATAAATGGGTTCATTTCCATTTATTTCAATATCTTGAATCCCAAATTGAGAAGTAAATTTTTTGACAGATGGAAAAAAATCTGTGTTGTAAAATGTCTCTAGACATGGAACATACTCGATGTCATTATCATCAAAATCAGCGATTTCATCACCAGCCTCAGATTGTACTTCCGAGTTTGGCTCAGATTACCCACTGTTCATGTTGAACATATGAACGGTTTAGATAAATGAAATGATTGCGTACTAAAATCGCAAAATATTTAGACTCGGTTATAAGACTTTATGGACAGGATTTTATGCACCCAACTAAAAACTTTGTTTGAGGATTTGATTTGAAAACGCCTCCTAGTATTTAGTTCATAAACTAGTTCGTGGGTGAACAATGTTTTCGGAGGAGATAATGTTATAACATCGAGATTTCCTTGAATAATTTGACAAGCAAAATAATTGTCTCAGATTATAAATTTTGAGATAAATATATATATATAGACTTGACAGTCATATTCTCTTGTGAGAGAAATCTGCCATCTGACGGCCAAACGCATGAAACCACTTATTTATTTTTGAGATAAAATATTTTGTTTATTTTAAATTTTGATAATGTAGCTATGTATTTATATATAATAATAATTAATTATTATTTATAATAATTATTATTATTTATTGCTAATTATTATTTTTAACATCTATCCATCATTCTTAATCATTATACGGTACAAAAAAGGTGTTTTACAATGGTTTATTTTCTGACGCATATATGCGTCATACCGGTACTCTAAGGGTTAACAACCATGAGAAGACACTACAATGGTAAAAATATTAAAGTGGTAACTTGATAATTTGAATACAAAATCAGCATTTCAAAATTTTTTTGATTTTTAAAAATTCGATTTTGCAGTGAAAAATTCTGAAAAAATTCACTGACATGTACTGAATGGAGTAGAACATCCATGATTTTTTTCAGAATTTTCTAGCGTGTAAAACAAAAGAAATGGAGCATAAACAGTAAATCACGTTTCACCCGCTAACTACCCTAATAGTCGAGATAACGGGTTGATACTTGGCAAAAAAGATTTTTTTTGAGAGACCTATCGATTGGTATATGCCAAGTTCAGTTTGGTTTGGGCGCACTTTTACCATGCTTATCCGGCTATACCCTTTCCTCCATACTTCGGATATCAGCACAAATTTATCTGTTTATAATCTTTCGGATCGTTGGTTTTTTTTTTTTAGCGAAGCGTATGAATCTTAAAATTTCTGTAAATTTATCTCTGCTCATTGTGTTTCTGAAGAAACATTGTGTTTCATGCGCCCCGAGCATACAGAACTCCTATAAAACTTCGTAATTCCGCAATTGTGATTGTCCAGTCTGTTTTCAAGACGCGACGTGCCTCGGTTTTAGTGCAATCTTTTATGTGTTGGATTCCGGAGTCAGGGAGTCCAGTATACTTGATTATATTTTTATAAAAAGGAAGATTTACTCCGAACTTGTGGTGTGAGTGCAATTGCCGAATTCTTCTGTTACTATTCGATTCTAGGTACGATTCTATTCTGTTCTGTATATATTTATATTCTGTCTAACTTTAGCTAAAAACTAGCGCACGATGCCTCGGAAGAGGTGCATCTATAAATGGTTTGTTGATTTCATCTGTTACTATTTTATTAAATTCGTCCAGCTATTTCTCAGCGTACCTCAGTTCCGAGAGACCTATGTTTGTGAGCTTGATCGGTGTTAATTGGACTGGGATCGTTTTATTTAATTGTTTCGTAAGGAGGCAACAATCGTCGACAGTGATGTCGAGTCTCGGGATGTAGTGTATTACATTCCGACTCATATTAGTGGTTGTCTTCAACACGAAAGAGTCCGTATATCCTTTTTTTTTTTTTTTTTTTTTT
>SMSQ01002579.1:0-18216 GCA_019453375.1 Ctenoplectra terminalis | reverse complement strand
TTTTTTTTTTTTTTTTTTTTTATCGTCGCATCAACCACTTGCGGGTTATTAGCGACTCAGACAAGACGAGTTATAGTTTGTTGTATAATTTAGTTTTTTTGAGGTACTGTAGCAAGTTGTTCGTGGTATTGGTGTCTTTCAGGTTGTCCTTTAGGGATGGTTTTATCTTGAGTCGTAGCCTGTTTGTGTCGTATTTTTTGCAGTGACTGATGACATGTTCCACTGTAATATGGTTTCTGCATAGTTCGCACGTTGGAGGGTCTGATATATTTTTATTCAAATGGTTTTCGTTAATTTTTAAGGAGCCCCCGAATTATTGAAATTTTTGATTGTACTAGAAATCACTTGTATCCGCGATTTTAGAAGCGTCTGTGTTTGTCTATTATTATTTAATAAAATATTTATACTATCCGTGTAGTATTGAGCATCATCGGCATCTGGGGTGCCGAATAACCAATTAAGGGCATACGATACGCCATTAATTAGTCTGCGACGTTTCCGCGATTGTAGTTTTTGACCTGATATGTGATGCATTATTTCGTTTTTTACAGTTATGTCGGAAAGTTGGTCCTTTATTATTGTTAACGTTTGACCACAGTGAAAAGCGGTATAGCTATGTTTAATCGATTCTTTAGATGCTAATGTGCAGAGATCTTGTGATTGCAGAAAATAATGCTCTGCTTTCGTGAATGTTTGATTTAAATGCGTGATATTTACGTAGCTCAATAAAGTTAGTTTAGCGTTCGAGATTCTAGCTTCGCCTAAATTGTTATAAAATATACCACTCGTTTGTTGGTAAGGGGATGTAAATTATTAATGTAAAAATGGGATGCGATATACGGTAGGAGCAGGAGGGATAAGATTAACTCGCTAAGCCACATCTGAAATGAAATGTTTCAATAAGTTAGTGTGGTATAACTTTTTTCGTGAGTTTATTTGAACTTCTACTGTTTTGTTGCGGAGGGCTCTTGTTATTTTATAGGGACCTTTAAAGTTTGGGCATAATTTCTTGGATAGATTACTTTTTCCTTGTTTGTTATAAATATATACAAGATCTCCTACTTTAAATTCCCGAGGGTTTATTTGTTTATCGTAATGTTGCTTGCTTCTTGCTTTGGAGTGAATTATATTTTCTCATGCTATTTTAAATAATGTATCGAGCCTGTGTTGTAATGATTCGACGTAATCGTCGTAAGTGTAGCGGAACTTGGGCTCTCGTATGATTGATGATGGTAAGTATGCTGTGTGTGTCCAAATAATAATTCGTATGGTGTGAAGTTTGTTGACTTGTGTTTGGATGTGTTGTAGCTGAACATGGCGAATTTAGAAGAGATATACTATTTTGAATATGGATTCTTTTCGCTTAGATCCTGGAACCAGTACATTATAATGGGATTTCTCAACCTTTTTAATGGCGAGTTTATTTTTTCGTATGTGACTATTTCCCGGTTTTCATTTTCAAATTCTGTGAAATCTTGATATGGTCTAACATTTTTGAATGTTACATTCACCTGACCCTGTGATTCCAATGGTAGTCTAGATAGTCCGTCTGCATTCGAATTAATCCTACCCGGTTTGTATTTGATCTGGTATTGATATTCCTCAAGCTTTAGTCGCCATCTGACTAATTTAGAGGATGGGTTTTTACAACTAAATAATCATTGCAATGGACGGTGATCGGTGTAGATTAAAAATTCTTGACCATATAAATAAGGTCTAAAATGTTCAACCAAATTACTAATTGCTAGTAACTCTTTTTCGATTGTTGAGTAATTTTGTTCGGATTTATTGAGAGTTCGAGAATAATATGCGATCGGTAAGTCTGCATCGTTTTTTATTTGCGATAGCACTCCTTCAATACCTACGTTGGAAGCATCTGTCGTTAGAATAAACTATTTGGAAAAGTCCGGATATTGAAGAATCGGCTAGTTAATTAATTTTTCTTTTAACGCGAGATATGTTTGTTCTTGCGTGTCCGTCCAGTTAAAAATTGCGTCCTTTTTTAGTAATTGAGTCAATGGCTTTGCGATCGTAGAGAAATTTTTAATAAACTTCCGGTAATACCCTACGAGTCCTAAGAACATTTTAATTTCCTTTGGATTTTTGGGTTCCATTGCGCGTTGGATACAATTTACTTTATCTGGATTGGGTTCTACGCCTTTATCGGATATAACATATCCGAGATACTTACACGACCTTTTTAAGAATTCACATTTGTCGGGTTGGAGCCTTAAGTTATTCTCTCGAAGTCTTGAAAATACATTAAGGAGTTTCTGTAGTAATACAAAATACGGTAATAAACATAACACTGATGAAGATTAAATATAATATTATAGTAATTGGTTATCTGGTTTAGTCTTCTCTCTTGTTCATAATTATTTGGTGCGTGCCAGTAGTCGGTTCGTGCGGCCGGTATCCACCATGATGGAAAGAAGGGGAGCAAACCTTACTTCAGTTTCCTATTATGGTCTTCTAAGGTGGATCCGTATAAAACAACATCGTCTAGGTAGACAAAGCATTGCTTGTTAGTCAGTCCTGTCAAAACGTTGTTCATCAATCTTTGAAAAGAGGAAGGAGCATTTTTTAGTCCAAATGGCATACGAGTGAATTCATAATGTCCATTGGGAGAGGAGGAAGTTGTTTTGGGAGCATGATCAGGGTTCATCGGAATCTGATGAAAACCGCTTGCCAAATCTAGTGTGGTGAAATATTGCGCGTGGCCAAGTTGATCGAGGATATCTTCGATATTTGGAAAGGGGTATGCGTCTCTTATTGTCTTTTCATTGAGTTTACGGTAATCTATTACGATCCGCCATTTACGTTCTCCGAAGACGTCAAGTTTTTTTTGGAACTATCTAGAGAGGACTGGACCATGGGCTGGTCGAAGGTTTAATAATGCCTTGGTTAAGCATCTTTTCGATCTGCTTATCAACCTCGGTCTTGTGTATCTGAGGATATTGGTAACCTTTGGAGTGGATCGGAATATCGTCTATTATCGGAATGTCGTGAGTCGTTGCAGAGGTTTGGATTGGTAAGTCAATAGGTAAATGGAAGATATCGTTGAATTCTGTGCAAATTTGAGTTATCGCGAGTCGTTCTTCTTCATTTAAGTGATCGAGCCTAAGATTTTGATTTAGGACACGTAATCTGTTTTGAAGCTCGTTATCTGATCTATTTGAAGCTAAGTTGTATATGTGTGACTCACGTGTAAGAGGTTCGATGTATAATTCTGGAATTTGAATTTTAGCCCTGTTAGACGTGTTAACGATAGTTAAAATTGCGTTATTGTGGTCATCAATAATGACCCTGACAATGGCATTTGGTAAGAGTAATGTATCGTCTAAACTGTGTGTTAATATTATTCCTTCTCTGATGTCGTATGGATTTGAGACCTTAATTGGAACAACCGTTTCGGTTTGCGAGTTTATTCTAATTGTTGAGTTAGAGCGCTGCGGCGTGTTGCGAAGAAGAGGAATTTGGAGTGGAGTAGAATTTAACCAGTTAAGCGTGTATGACGACTATATCCGTCATGGAGATGTGGCAGAATTTTGTGTCATGACGACTATATTCGTCATGACATAAAATTTGTTACAATTTGATATTTAAATAGTAATTTTGTCGAAAACTAAATTTTATTCGTAAATTTTAATATGTTTAGAATGTTTAGAGGTCAGTACAAAATGAAACAAGCAAATAAAAATTATAAATAATTTGAGTTGAATTCATAACTTCCTGGGGGAGCTAACTACTAAAATGTAGGCGATTTATGGCCGGGCAGCCCGTGTCCGTCTGGGCAACAGATGCTTGATTGCTGTTTAACGGGGTACTGGTAATTCCGTGAATTACCGGCACACCCGTTGACCAGGTACGACTAGGCGACCAAGTCACCTCTCAGCCGAGGCTCGGGGAATTCCTTGGCCTCCCCTTCAAGACGCGGGAGACCCCGTGTCCGTTTTTCCGAAAACTATATATTCGCCCGTTCCTTCGGGAACGGGACAGTTTTTGCGAGGCAGTGTTAGGCGGAAGTTTTGCGCGCAGTTTTTGAGAGACAGAGATTTAGACAAGAATCAGTGAATCGTACCACGTCATATAAAGTGCAATGTAAGTATGTCAAGTGCCTAATTATTATAATTATCCAGAAAAGTTTCATAAACCACTATTTTTTAATTCTTAGCTTATTTTATCCCCAAAATGAGTGATTACTCCAGTGACGATGACATTGTTTCACCTGGAATGAAGCGAAAACGATTGCATATATTTTCATCGTCTTCTGAGGAAGATTGCGATGAAAGCATCGAGTCCGATATTGAAACCGACCAATATGAATCTGATGACAGTTATTCCGAGGACAGTGAAAACGACAAAGAAAATCAAGATACAAATGTTAAGTGGAAGAGTACAGGAGGTAACAGAGAACCATTTGAATTTCTTGCCAACCATGGTCAGCAGGAAATTGTACCAAGAAGATTCCGATCCAAATGTTCATGTTATATAGAAAAATATTTAGACGATCATCTTATTAGCATTATAGTGAAAGAAACAAATTTATATGCGGATCAATTTTTGCAAAGTCACCCGAACTTGAAGCCGCGATCAAGAATGAGAAACTGGTATTCAACAACTAATAATGAGATTAGATGTTTTATCGCGATGTTGATTTTGCAAGGTATTGTAAAGAAGCCAGCATTCCATATGTATTTTTCGAAAAGGGAAAGCGTTAGTACACCGTTCTTTGGCAAAATTTTCTCTGCGGATCGATTTTTACTATTATGCAAATTTTTACATTTTGAAAATAACGAACACCACAACTGCAAGAAAAAGGTTAAAGAAATATTATAAAAAAATATTTCTCCACCTTATAGACGTCATATGTTTAAATTCATATCTAATGTATAAGAAGAATGGTGGAAAATTAAGCCGAGTAAACTTTTTATTAGAATATATTGAGGATACAGTTGCGTCGTATCCCATCGAATCGCAAAACTTATCAAACTCTCGATCAACCACATCTAATGTTTCGCGCTTGATCGGAAAACATTTCCCGGATTACATACCAGGCAGTTCAACAACAATAAACCCTTCGCGAAGATGTGCTGTTTGTTATAAAAAAAATATTAGAAAAGAGTCGCGGTATTGGTGTCCGATGTGCAAACTGCCACTATGCGTTGTTCCTTGTTTTCGTGAATATCACACGACAGCAACAATTTAATTTCCATTCATTATGCATAAATATATGTTCACATTAAGCGACTGTACAAATATTGCTAATAAAATTGTTCATTTTCTAAAATAAAGTCGTCATTTTGACCCAATATTTCAACAACGCCACTTACTCTGTGTTCGACGACTATACCCGTCATCGCTTGACTATCGTGACACACACTGATGCGCGCTTTGCCAAAAGGTCGCCACGCTTAACTGGTTAAAGAGATAGTGAAATTGGAATAGTCGATTTTAGCTTCTTGAGATTTTAAGAAATCGTCTCCTAAGATTCCGTCGAACGGCACGTTTGTCGGAGTGTCTAGATTTGAAACTTAGTTCTGATCTTTCTTGAGTGTATCTCAAGCTCGATCTCGGTTTCACCTTGTGTAATGACTTGTGCGTTCGGCGATACTCCGTTCAATATTACAGGGGTATTGTTATGAATTCTGAGAGTCCGCATACTTGGTGCTTTAATTAGGAAAACAGAGGAGTCAGTGTCAATTAGAAATTTAAGTATGCCGTCTTTAGAGTTTTTTGACTGAAAAGAGTGCGTATATTAAATCATTCGAAGCTAGCAATGATTCGGAGATAACTTCATTTTGATGTGGTTGTATTCTAGTGTTGCTTGTTCTACTGATATTGGCGGGTTGGGGGTATGAGTTGCAAATTGAAAATCCTGCTGACGGAAATTTGGGCCTACAGCATCGTGGAAATTATACCTTCCTTGACTGATGTTAAAAGTGTTAGGATTTTTGACCTAATTGGGGGTCCTATTTTTGGGTCAAGCCACTTAAGGCCTTTACCTGGGATCAGAACCTGGCGATAGTGCGGGCAAATTAAATGAGAACGGTTTCAACAAACAATATTCAATTTATTTCCTTGTAAGATGTGCGCGTCACTGTTGTTCGGGCTACAATGTACTCTTATATTATATGCCCCCGCGCCCAGAGCAGACTTGTTATATATTTCTGGCTTCCAGCCCCCTGTCCTCGGAGCCGTTGGAGTGGGAGGAAAATCTACAGCCTTTGCCAAGCAATTTTCCTGCAAGGCCTCGCGCCCACCCAAGTCTGAACACTTTGCAGGTCCCTCGTAGGAACGCGCGAAAGACACGAACCAGGCGCGACACTTCGATAGCTAAACCCTTGAGGTTCCAAGGCCTTGAAGGTTTGTGGCTTTTCGAGTGTTACGGCCAGTTCGCTCTTGCTTGGCGACACTAGACCTGGGTGGCCCGCGCTGCATTGTCTGAAAATGCCTGGCGGCTAGACCTGGTCTATCTCAACCTTACTCCGGAGATTCTCTGGGTTGCTCCGAGAACGGAGGGTGGTTGCGGCCGGTGGTACGGTCGTAACACACCCCCCCCCCCAGATCAAAGGCATGGGATTTAATATTTCATGCGTTTGAATGGAGAGAGTGTTCCATACGGATCCAGAAACACGTACGTTTATTTTTGCTCCCGAAATTCGGTCGCATGCCCTTGCTGTGTTCTAGTACATGGGTTTAATTTCTATTGAATATGTAAATAATAGAGTAACGAGATAATAAACAATAACATAATGTAGTTCTAACACGGACGATACGCACTACATACAGTGGTCGAAACAATGATAGGTTCACCTTATTTTTGTGGCATAATGGAATATTTGATGTAACGTCTTTTATTTTGTTGATCCCCGATTTTTGGCGAGTTTCAGTGCACTGGCATTGTCGTTATATATTGTGAGATCAGATTCAAATTGCACGCCCAACTCCGAAAACATATTCTGCAAGTAAATTGCTTCTTTGCACGCATCTTCGCATGTACCTTTTATGTATCTCAATACTCTTTTGGCTGATTCCCAGTGTATTTTATTATAACAATTATTGAATTGACCCAAAAGGCTTACAGCATGAGCAATATCGGGTCTGGTGCATGTAGCAAGATACATTAAACTACCAATTAACTCTCTGTATGGATATTCCTTTTCTACTGATTTGTCGCCTGAGTCATCTTTGGTTAATTTAAGACCTGGTTCAAGAGGCGTCTTTATTGGGTTTGCATCATCCATTTCAAACCTTCTCAATATCTCTTTAATGTACATTTCTTGAGTCAGTGTTGTCGTTTCTCCATCACTAGAGAACTCAATACCAAGACAATACTTAACAACTCCAAGGTCCTTTATGGTAAATGCCTTTGACAATTAATCTTTCAATGTCTTTATTTTCTTCAAGTCCTTGGCTATTATCAAAATATCATCGACATATACAACTAGAAGTAGCATATCTTCCCCTTTATCTTGATGATAAACACATTGATCAAAGCTACTGGCAATTAATCCTGCGGTCAACAATTCTTTGTCTAATCTCTCATGCCATACTTTACCTGCTTGTTTTAACCCATAAATAGCCTTCTTTAATTTACAAACTTTATCTCCTGATTTTAACTCATTTATCATATTTAATGCCTTTACTTTGATATGGTTATCCTTAGATTCTGTTTCAATCAGTTTCTTTAGTGCAACTTCCAAATTTTCAGGTACTTCCATGTATATATCTTCATCTAAAGAACCATGTAGTTATACTGTGGTGATATCGACTTGATGTATGTGCATCCGAAAATATGAAGCGATAGACACAGCCAAACGAATAGAACTTATACGGGCTACAGGTGCAAATGTTTCGCCAAAATCCACGCCGGGCCTTTGGCTGAAACCACGAGCAACTAGTCTCGCTTTCTTTTTATTAAAACTTTCATCCGTCCCGTACTTCTTAGACAGTATTGTTCGGCAACCAATAATGTTTCCTCCTTCTGGCCGCTCTACTAGATCCCATACATCTTTTTCTAGCATCGATCTTATCTCCTTTTGTTATTGCCAACACCCAATCGTCAAATTCCGATCCTGAGAGTGCTATCCTTATGGGAACCTCTGTCGCGTAATCGACAGAGTCTGTTATTTCCCCTTGACTTCGTGTATGATGATACACCTTTCGAGGTCTTCCTCGGTTTCCTGTCCTAATGATTTGGGGTCGTTCTCTACCTCTTGTTGCCGTTGTTGCCTCAATTTCATGTTCAATTTCACCATCAGGTTCTTCTTCATTATCGGCATGTTGGTTAAATGTCTCAATTTCAAGATCAATTATACTCTCGTTACTATCGTCAGTAGAATCCTCTACTTCTTCATTATGATTTGGTTCATCTGTGAATTTTACATCTCTGCTTATGACAATACGGTTAGTGCTAGTATCCAGTAATCTGCATCCTTTCGAGTTTTCATCGAAACCCACAAATATAAGTTCCTTTGCCTTTTCATCTAATTTCCTTCTTAATTCTTTGGGGATGTGTGCGTACACTTTACACCCAAATATGTGGATATCTTTTAGGTTAGGTTTCTTACCTTCCCATTTTTCAATGGGAGTAGTTTCTGTAGTCCTGGTAAACAATCTGTTTTGTAAATAGTTTGCATAATTAACAGCTTCTCCCTAATACTTTTTGTCAAGGCCAGCATCTATTAATAAACATCTTGCCATTTCTATGAGTGATCTGTTCTTCCGTTCTGCAACACCATTTTGTTCAGGGGCATATGGAACTGTTAATTGACTCTTAATACCTTCTCTTGAAAACAGTTCCCTTACTTCTTGATTTACATACTCTCTTCCTCTGTCAGATCTGAAGATCTTTGGTACTTTATTAAACATAGCTTTGACAAGTTTTACGAATTATATTATTTTATTTGGTACTTCAGATTTGTGACTTAAAAGATATATGAATGTATATCTACTGTAATCATCAATTAGAGTAAGAATATAACGTTTCTGACCTGGTGTTATTTGCTTCATTGGTCCACATACATCAGAATGTATGAGATCCAATATGCCTTGTGATTTGCATGTTGATTTTAACGGAAAGGGCCTTCGACTCATTTTTCCCTTTTGACAAGTGCTACATACTTCTCTTAATGCACAGTCCTTTATTTTTATTCCTTCAATGATTCCCCTTGATATCATGGTACTGATATTTTCAAAATTTGTGTCCTAATTTTCGATGCCAAGTATGCTGACATTCAGGCGAATGTAGTAACGTCGTTGTCGATAATGCTTTATGTACATACTTTAGTTTGTATAGATTCCCACATAGTCCAGCACTAGTTATTATTTTATTTCCTTTACTTATGACGCATTCAGTAGGTGTGAAAGTAACTTTCAAATTATTTTCAGTTAATCTTTTAACAGAAATTAGATTTTCCTTAAGAGTTGGAATATATAGAACATTCTTTATGGTTACGTTAATAATGTCCCCTTCTCTATTTTCACACATAATTTTTACGTCTCCTTTTCCTTTAATATCTATACTTGATCCATTTGTTAGTCTTACTTTTTCCTTATGACAGTCACTGAATGTTTCAAAGAAAATTCTATTGTTGGACATATGACTCGTGGCACCAGAATCGATATACCAGTCCTCGCATGTATTAGTTTCTTTATTGGCTACGCTGAAGCATACATCTTTATTTTTAATATCTTCATTGATAACTTGACTCGCCTTTTGTTTGGATTCTGCTTTATTTTTCCACTTCTTATACCTTAACACGTTCCCTGCCGGACCGTTTTTTGAAGACTTTCCGTTCAGGCCGCGTGGGGCGTATGCGCCCCACGCTTTACACTTGTATTATTTTGTTTCTAGCGAATGCCTTACAATAAATAAAATGCCGCAAAAATCATAATTATCAAGGAAAGGTTGTATAGTTTAACATGCATAACACAACAAACGAATAAATTTATTTTTCTAGGAATTAATTTAACAAATACCTGGATGAACATTACTAAGCAAGTTGCATCATCACATATAGTTTTTTATCATACCTACATCAGTTCAAAATATAATATTTTAATTAAATTCAAGTTTGTATGCAATTACAAAGGGATGTTACGATGAACTTTGTTAAAGCATGCCATACATAAGTGTGGTTTATCCACACAACTATCGCAGAATGTTCCAACTTTTATAGTACAGTTCCTTGCAGATTTGGAACCAAATTTTTTAACATTCCTTTCGTAACAAATTTTACACCGCCTTCTTATCGAATTAAAGTGGCCTTCCTTTTTTTTAATTTCGTGTCGTTTTCTTCTTTGTTCAATTCGCGGAGAATTATTATTATTATTACACGACATCAGATTCATTGCTAATGTTTTTCGGAATTCGACGCTTGTTATTTTTCGGTTTGTAAGACTGTTATATATAACCGATGAATTCACGACAGCTGTGTTCAAGCAAAGTTCAAATACAATTTTTTTATACCACTTTACCGATTTTCGTAGAGGACTGCAATATGAAGCCATTTGATCGGAAATATCTACAGAAGACTTCCCTTCATTATAATCCACAATAACCTTCGGTTTTGTAACAATATTCCCCCTTTTCTGCATAGTCACAGTTTCATTAGAGTGTTTCGTTGATAATAGAAGAACATCACGCTTGTCCTTCCATTTTAGTATTGTCAAACCATCATTGCTTTCCTTAGCGATATATTCATATCGCATTAATTTTTTTGAAAGTAGGTCTTTTGGAATTCCACGGCGATTTGATCGTATTGTTCCAACCAGATGAGTGTTTTGAGCAACTAGCTTTTTGGCTAATTCAATACTTGTGTACCAATTATCGGTACATATTGTATGGCCTTTACCAAATATATTTTTGCACAATGATAGAACAACATTGGTAGGCGTTGTTTTCTCTCTATCTATTTTTTTCCCACAATAAATTTTGAAGGCGAGCGTGTATCCCGATCCTGAACATAATTTAAATAATTTGATACCATATTTATGTCTTTTTTGTTTTATATATTGTCTGAAGACAATGCGACCTCGGAAAGGAATCAGAGATTCGTCTACGCAAACAATTTCGCCTGGTTCAAAATACTTTTCAAAGTTTTAATTCAACATATCAATGACTGGTTTAATTTTATACAAGCGGTCATTTACATTTTCCTTGTCATTGTCGTTAAAATGCAACATTCGTAGCAAAAGTTCAAACCGATTTCTTGACATTATTGAAGGTGGAAGATTCTGCGAATATGCTGGATCTTTAGACCAATACAAACTTATTTCTGGAAGTTTTACAATTCCCATCCACATAATAAGTCCAAAAAACCGTTTTATCTCGTTTTTGTCTGTTGCTATCCATTCATCTAATCGATACGATGTTTGTTTAGATAGACATTGTTGCGCATACCGATTCGTTTCTGTAACGACAAGATCGAAGAATTCATCACTCATAAACAAAAAATAAATATCTTCCGGTTTTTCGTAAGTTTGATTGCATGTTTTGAAACCAGGTGTACCAACGAAAGGCGTAAGGCGCGGTTGGTTTCCGATGGGATCAGCCCAATCTATATGCGAAGTAGTCATATTGTTTATAGAAGGTTCAGTATTTTCGTCTTCACTACTGGATAAAATGCGAGTGCTGCGTGCAAAAAGGCGATGAAAAGGTATGATTTCATCTGAACTGTCTGAAGAATATTCAGAAAGGTTTCCTCGTGCAATCCTAGGGCGTTTTGTTAAAATTTCTGCGAGTGGCACGTCAGAATCATCACTAGAAACACTGTTGCTGTGTGAGGCCATATCTGCTTATAAGGAGTAATTATTGTAAAATTTGGAAAAGGTTTGAAGAAGAAAAGGCGGGAAAAATTGCAACCTTTTGTTAATGCAAAATATCCGAACTTATAACACTTAAATAATATGTACGTACCGTATTTCCTTCGTTTAACACACTGAACTATAAATCAATCCCAGCTTCAGTAAAGTAGTACGTATTGTATCAACGACACGCGAATAAATGACTGATCGCAGTGCGAGGAATGCAGAAAACAAGTCACGGCGAAACAAAATTGCCCACCACGCCGCGTGGGGCGTATACGCCCCACGATTAAATGAAGGCATGAACAGTAGTACTAAGATGCCCGTAATCGACTGCATATTCAATTTTTAAAAAATTCTTCATTTTACAATGATAATACCAAATGGCTTGAACGGAAAGTTCAGCGTGGGGCGTATACGCCCCACGCGGCAGGGAACGTGTTAATAACTCGTAAACAAAGCCGAATTTGACATTTTCGCAAAGGAAAAAGTTGTTTAGAATCACCCCAGGAACAACCCCTTAAAGGGACTTACACCCTTTCTGGGACACCCTGTATATCTATCACCATCAAACGGTTTAATGTTCCGTTTTGCCTTTACGTTTTCCATTGTTCTTAATTTATCTTTAGTCACTACTAAACACCAACACCACAATACACAGTTTTTTACAATAATCAAAACTAAAGTTAATCGAGCGAAGCCTGGGCCCATAACCTGTTGGAATATTGGTTGTTTAAAGAAGAACAAAATAGTTTGTATTAATTATTTCTCTTTATTTTGCGGCTTAGCAAGCAACGTCTTTACTAGTGGAACTCTCTTTCTTAACTAAAAAAACTGACCTGTGCGCCCAAAAGGGAAAACTGTCGTCCATTTATGCCTGGAGACGGTTATATTTTCAAGTGCCCAGACTTTCTGATTTTTACAGAACACATCTGGCAGCTAATATTAGCAATAATCCAACAATCGTGTAGTTAGGAATTAAAAGAAAAGAAATGTAATAAATGTTAAAAAAAAAATAAATAAATAAAAATGAACAGTGAATTTGAACCTACAAAAAACTTTCCAGCGGTTTAGCAATTTCATGCTCTGCGAGTAAAACCGAAGTTGTTAAAAATATCGCCTACTTTAAAGTATTTATAATAACTGATGTAATATAAATTTGTTTGTTTTATTGAATTTCTTTAATTCCTATGTTAATTTGATGTACGTAAAAACACTGAACATTGCACAAAATACTTCTTTGATAAAGAATATATGAAAATTCGCCGTATAAGTTATGCTGTCATGCAAAAAAACTGCGGGAAAAAACGGTTTTTAATTTTTTTAACTATAGCGCACCTGATCAAAAAATCTGAAAAAAATTGAGAGTAATAGTATCAATAATATGTACTTATTCAAAAAATATAATAATACTTTCGATACTTTCGATATAAAATCGACATTTTTCTGCTTTTATTTGCAGTTTTTTTTTTTTCAAAATTTTTTGTACTCCAAGATAGGAAAAATTAAACAAAAACATCGTTTCTTAATTTTTATCCCCCCCCCCCCTCTCGATCCCTCGTGAAAATACAAAGTTGAAACTTGGATCTGCTGAAAAAAGCTGAAACTCAAATTGTTTTTTCTTGATAAGCTATCGAATGATTCATCGGAAATCGAATTCGGTTTAGGGAAACTTTTGACCCGCTTATCCGGCTGTGCCTTTTACATAAAACTCCGCAGTCTAGTTATCTTGATCAGAGTCAGTCAAGCGTGTGAGGTATGGTTCGTTTTGACGAGAGTTAAGGCTTGACGATTTAAAATACGATAATACAACTTTCATAATTTTACTTCTTTTTTTATTTGAAAACTTGTTTAACGTAACGGTAAGGTCAAACACGATATACTCCGACTACATTTACTTATTTATTACTAATTGTATAACTTGTTTTACTTGATTATTGTGTATAATGTGTATAATTAAAATAAACTATGTGGGCGTTCTAAATACTTGATTTTATATTGCGTGAGTTCACGGCGAAAGCCAATAGACGAATATCCTTTCCGATTATTCGTTAGCTATGAAGCCGTCCCCATCAGTATAGCCTGCCTTAGTTTATTACCTTTAAGTTCGATGGGGTTTCCCTTAACAGGGGAAAGCGCTCCGATGAAATAGCCTGCTACAGCCGTATACTTGCCGTGATTTTCTAACACAACGAAATACAATAATACATAAAAATTATTCAATAAGTATTAATAAGTAAATGTTGATGAAATTATATAATGTTTGATCTTATTTCGATGAAAATCGTCTCATCGATCTGGTATAAAAACATTTTTATATAGAAAAAGTTATAAACAAAAAAATTGATGCATCGTTTCTAATATAGCATTTAGTATGCTGGATTTTAAATGTCTGGATTATCTTAACTCTAATTCTATCCTTTCCTTTGTTCGGCGAACTATAGAGGCTCGAGAAATTGTGTCCCCTCTACCAAAATTATCTCAATTCAATTCACTGTACAATAGACTCTCGTACAACGCTGTTAATATGTTACGCGCTGTATGAGAATTTTCCTGGTATAACACGAATAATATAAACACGTTTAGAATTACTATTGGCATGTCAACTTTTATTTTGTACGTTTTACCAATAGGAACAGTTTTCTTAAGTGAATGGCATATGTACAGTGAACAGCAAAAGTATTCATACGCTTATATCAATCATAAATAAGTACCAATATAAGCAGATTATGTTCATCTAAATATTAATTTGTTAAGTTATTTGTGAAACTACGTCCATTCTTTATTTATTACAAAAATTGAAATACAAAAGTTACATCGTTACAGTTGTTTGTTAAAGTTACTTTGTTACAAAACAGAACAACAACGCAGCGCAAAAGTATTCATACACGTACATTTTCGGAGAAATACCTCTTTCTAAAGTGTGGTGCATAACTTTAGTACCACCCACATTTTTATGTGATTCAAAGTTTTGAGTACGAATATAAAAAAAATCAGTTACATGGACTGAAATAGATGCAACGAATCATAAAGAGAATTTAAAGAGAGCTATTTTTTATTGTTGCATATATATATATACCACCGCAACAGTAAACGAAAATAAATAGTAAAGAAATAATAAAAAATATAATAAAAAGATCTAATTAATTAGTAGGGCAATCTTTGTTTTTAATTAATTTAAAAATGTGATTTTGCACACTCGATTAGTTTTTGAAAAATTTTTGAACGAACTTCGTTACATGCTAGAAATTATT
This sequence comes from Ctenoplectra terminalis, assembly GCA_019453375.1. Taxonomy (NCBI): domain Eukaryota; kingdom Metazoa; phylum Arthropoda; class Insecta; order Hymenoptera; family Apidae; genus Ctenoplectra; species Ctenoplectra terminalis. The sequence goes on along the minus strand of SMSQ01002579.1, from coordinate 3,151 downwards.
GCACTTTCTAACTGCGAAATGTTTTCGAATCGTCGATTTTCAACATAAATCTTTCTAACAAGGATACCCCAGATGTTCTCCATCGCGTTTTGATCTTAAGAACATTAACTTTATTTGTTTAAAACCATTACATATGAATGGTAGCATTGTCTTGCTGAAATTTCCATTTAATCGCATCGTATTTTCGGAGAAATGGTAAAAAAATTGTTTTCAAAAATTTTTCGTATTCATTCATCTTGAAGGGAAAGCTAAGTTTAATATTCCCCGAATACAGAATGCACTCCTACCACCGAAATTCCTTCTTGAAAAATATTTCGGTTCTTCAAGGAGATCTCGCCAATAAGAATCGTACCTATATGGTACCCATATTGTCAGAAAATATTATCGGAATATCAAGAAAGTTAAATTTCAGTATTTAAAATTGACTTACGCTCGTCTAATCTCGACTCATGTTTGTTCGTGCGTATTCGCGTATTCGTCTTGCAATTTTATGTGTCTCCAAAAGCTTAGATGCGGATATTAACTTTTGTCTTACGATACGTGGATTACGTTGAAGTACACGACGTACAGTCCATCGCGAAACGTTCAGGTTGCATTCTTTTAAGATTTTATTGCAGCTTTTTAGGATGTTACTGGCAGTTTTAGCAATCGCGCTTTCTGTATGTGGGGAAAGTTTTTTTGTTTGGTCTACCTTTTTTATTTTTGCCGTAGATATCGGGATTATTAAGGAAATTTAAAACAACTTTACATAATCGACCCAGTCTAAGAGAAATTTCCCTGATACTGATATTTTCCTCCTTGTATGATAGAATCGCACCCTTTTCTTGTCCCGTTATTAAATGTTATGTTAAAAATTAATGTTTCACGCAAAAAAAGATTTTAGTTTGATATAAAACACGTTTAATCAGATAATCAAGTCGTTGCAACACTAAATTTAGTAAAACAAACGAGATGTTGATGTTGATACAAAAGATGATGGTATAGTTGTGAAGCAGCTGAAAATCACTCTTAACTTCAGAAACGTTTTATTGAAATTTATTATTTTTCAAACCCTTTCAATCCGTATAATTAATTTCTTTTGTATTCCTACTCAAAAATTTAAATTACACGAAAATGTGGATGGTACTAAAGTAATGTACTGAACTAAAAATCGGTATCCATTCTTTCAAAAGCAAGCAAAACATCGGTCTAGATCAAATTGACCCGAACAGTACCAAGGTGATAAATATATCGTTGCTTGAAAAATCGCTAAATATCATATAAAACGAGAATGTTGTCAAAAAATGATTTAATGCCAAAATTTCATTCCAGGTGAGATTAACTCGAACAGTGCACGGGAGTTAATAATTAACGTTTTCGAAAAAATTTATTGCGTTCAATGTTTCGAAATGACGTATTCCAAATAAATATGTTATTATTATTTTAAAACATGGTTTTTTTTTTTAATGGAAACCTTAAATACATATTGTATAACTGATTTTTATAACACAATATAAATTATTTGCGCGCATACGCGACTCTGTGGTTATTTTAATAAATAATTGAAACAGGAGTTGATATAAATAATTGCTAAGAAGGATAACAGATATGTTTAAAATTATATAAAACATATTAAAAACAACTTGACACAATTTTGTGTTTTGTTTAGTAAAATCTATGCTTTTTGTAAAGTGAAAAAATTCTGCAGGCTCATACTGTAGGCTTAATTAAATATTATTTTTGTTGGAGAGATGATAAACGTATCTGTTTTTTTTTTTGTTTTGTTTAGGAATAGAATAAACGTGTGTTCTCCTGATTGCATATGTATATGAAGAGTGCGTAGCTGTTCATCTTACCTCCTATTTTATTATCAACGTATGAAGATAAGATCTATTAAAAAGTTTAATTGTATCAGAAATTGCACTCACGTAGAAGAAATATCTATTTTACTTGACGTGTGACCTAATATAAAAAAAAAAAGAAAAGGTAACTTTCTTTTAGAAGACAATATCACAATATTTCAATATACTTTATGTATGATTGTATCTAATTATTTATTGTTAAGTGTTATAGTAGATAGTTGCTTACATGTGATTATAAAATCATTTGTTGTGTTAAAGTATTTGTAAATAATTTACATCAGTCACTCATTTAATAAATAAGCATCATTAATAATCCCAAAGTCACCTTTCGTAAACCTAAGTATATTGGTATTTCAAATGGAAAAAAAAAGTTCTGTATAAACGAGTCAATCGATTGTAAATAAGAATTATTGTTAATAAGCGTGTGCAAAGTGAGGAGAATAAGTTGTATATCGTGTAAATTCAGTTATTGTTATTAAGGCACTGAATATACTATATAAAGTGATTTATAGCAACAGCAGAGTGGATTTTATTCAAATATATTTTTTACACAATGTAGTTCAAAAGTAACAAACTCGACTTTTTTAAAATAATTGAGAAATCCAGTGTACTCAAAAATGGCTTCTTTTATTTGTTACTTCATATTTGAATAATTATATTAGTATGCATAGTGCAAATTATTATTACTATTATTATATTTAAACAAGTGTAAAAAGATGTTTTCGTGCATGTGTTTAGAATTTATATGTACAGTTACAATAGTATTATTATTCAGTTACTAGAGTTATACAAGTTCTGAGCAAATTAAACATATACAGTAAATTGCGGTAACATTTTATTTTATTTTATTTTCTCATTAAATACTCTAGTTTATCATAAAGAGAATCTTATGGGTTCCCTTCACGTATTTTATATGCTCATGATTAAGGTTTTGTTAAATAATTAAGTATTATTATGGCCATACTTATTTTATATTTTTATGAGTAGCACATAAAATACATATTGAAAGTAAATTATTACCATGTGTTACCATTATACTGATCTAGTAACCAATATACTTACAAATGTAAATTTAGATCATTCTCGGATAATTATATTTTATACATGAGATAACATACTTCATAGTATCTATGAAGGTGTATATGTTATTTTTAATTCAATAAAACTAATTATAAATACATTTATATGAAATTTTTTTGATAGAAATTTTGATATCAAAGATATTGAAAAACCTTAGAATAAATTTAAAATATAGAATTTTGACATACGTATGTAGAAAAAAGCAATACTTTAAATCATTACACGCGTGT
>SMSQ01002550.1:7292-59907 GCA_019453375.1 Ctenoplectra terminalis | reverse complement strand
TATAAGATAGTATTTTATTTAACCCTTTGATTGCTATGGACGCATATGTACGTTTGATGATCAAAACGTTGAGATTAAACGAGCAACTCACGATTTCCAAGGAGAAAATTCGTTGCGCGTAAAAAATACAAGAAACGGAATGATACAAGATATAAACGCCGAAAAAGCAACTTACAATTAGTTGCACGTTCAATAATTAATCGAACACCCATAGAGTACTCGAGAAAAAGTATTTCGTCAACGCATCGCGTTCAAACCTAGAATTTTCCGCAGTCAAAGCAGTTAAAGTCGGCACTTTGAAACAGTTTTCAATTTAAAACATGGTTACAGTTGATTAAAGCTAAAAGCAATTAATTAATCTGCACACCCACATATAATACAACCTGTATTTGTTAACAATGAGAATTCAAGACTTCAGAAGCAATATAAAATACGTGTAAACACAAATATAAGATTTTCAATTAACACAGGCTCATAAATCAATTTTATCGGATTAATATACGATTTTCTATTCCACTAACGCAAATAATATATTCGCCTTTGCCTGTCAATCGTTGCGCGATAAATCAAGAAGAATAATAACCTGTTTCGACAATCTCCCTTACTGCGTTTTCTGCTTTTGTCTTTGCTATTGTTTTTACACGACTTTTGTTACAATACAATCGTCTGCTCCGACAGCTTTTATTTCCAACAAAAAGGAGTAGAAAATAAAGCTTTGCTTTGGTAGAACGGAGAAAAGAGCATCATGTTAACAAAGAACATTTGTTTGCAAACTTTATTGTTAACCGTATCACTCAAGATATCCGAACAATTTTCGTGTTTTTGGTTGTTATATGAAAATTCTTGATTGTTATATCAGAAATTCTTTTAACTGTATAATTTCTTAATTAGAAATTTCTTCATAGACAGAGATAAAAATTAATTAAACAGAAGTGACTTGAGTTAGATCGATTTAAATTTTTACAAACGTAAGTATAATCTGATATGTTTTTAATACAAATATAACCGTACAAATCAAAGCAAAGAATCCTTAAAGAAAACTAATTATTAAATCAAAAATTTCGATAATTCACGTGACGAGTTAACTCATCTTTCCCGATTACAAAGTTAATACACTTAATATTTTGGTAAACGAAAAAGTTGCTTGAAATTATCTCAGTAATCATCCCTTGAATGAACTTACAACCCATTTGAGACACCCTGTATGAAAAAAAAGTAGTCCGTACCACATATAAAAATCGTCATCGATGAGTTAACCGTGAATTCAGTAAACAAAAAATATATCCAAAGAATTTTAACATATAGATCCTCTTCAAGTTGAAATGTAACAAAAAAAAAAGAAGTAAAAAAAGAAAGAAAAAAAAGAAACAGGGAAGTCGAAATACGTCCAGGAAAAGCATTAGCGAAATTAATTGGTAATCCTCGCCGTGCTGACACGGTTCGTTTCTTGGCGAAAACGAAACCAGAGGTTAATACACAGTTACGTACCGCAGATTGGCACGCGTTCAAGTCGAAACACGAACGGCTCCGTGAAACGCGTACACGAGATCATTGAGAATACCATCAGCTCATCGGCGAGCTTTTTTAAATATTTTTCAACGCGTTTAATCTCCATAATTTAACGATCAGGTGAAACGTGTTTACGAATGTCTACGATTCTTCGCGTACGAGGTTTGTTTACACGATAAGTAAACGGTTCATTTCATTGTTTTACTTTTGTTTTAGACATTGCGTTAACTCTTTCGCTACAGCAGCGTCGTACAAATAGAAATTCGGTAGAATGGCAAGATAAAAGTCTGTAGTGTTACGTCTAGGAGCAAATTGGATCATAATACGGAATTTAGTTATTTTTTAAAACTAACGATTTTAACCATTCCGCTACTGTGATCGACTATAGTTGCTGACCACGAACCAACTTGTGTATATTATGGGCGATTATAGTCGCTCGAGCATTGGATGTTATGAAAAAGTGTAGTCACCCAATAGATCGCATTAATATTTGCGAATTGCAGACCCACGATCGGGAAAAATAAAATTTATTGCATGCGTACGTGGTGAATTGAATGATTTAATATACAGGATGTCCCAGAAGGTCTGTAAGACCCTTCAAGGTATGATTCCTAAGATGATTTCAAGCAGCTTCTTCCTTTGCGAAAATGTCAAATTTAGCTCCGTTAACTAGTTATTAACGAAAAACACTGACCAATCGCAAAGCGAGTAAGACGGCTGGCCGTCAGCAGGAGCGTTGATTCCGCGCCGTGTTTGTGCCTCGATGAACAAGTCAGGATGTACCGAAGCAACCGTGAACGAGCGTTGAAACTCAGTTTATTTGTTCTACACGAATAATAATGTATTTATTTGATATAACTTTTATTCAATACTCGTCAACAGTTGCTTGGATACATTCCGACTTGTTCGTCAGAGCATAAGCGCGGCACATAGCCAACGCTACCGCTAGCGGCTAGCCGATTTACTCGCTCTGTGATCGGTCAGTGTTTTTCGTTAATAACTCGTTAACAAAGTTGATCTTGACATTTCCGCAAAGGAAAAAGTTGCTTGAAATTATATCAGGAATCATCCCTTAAAGAGACTTACAGATTTTTTGGAACACCCTGTATAAAAGCACAAAGAATCGTTATAGCAAGACAATGTGACACAAGTCACTGGTAAGTACTGTTGGATTCCAGGGTCGCGAAATCGAGTACAACACTTTTAATAGTTTGCAAAGGAATGTTTATTCAAGAACCGTGATTAATAACGGACTGGCCAAGCTGTTGCTCGCACTTGTGCCAAAATTCTAACGCTCATATTTTCTTATTGCTAATATATATATAGGGGTTATATATGGGAAGAGTGGACAACCTTAGCCCCTTCATGAGCCATCCTAAGAAGAGCCAGACTCTGAGTCTTAGCACGACTGACTCGTCTTAGCAACCAATGTTTGTTATGACTAACTGTAACTAATTGTAAGGTCTGCGCGTTCTTATTTTCTCTAATCCCAGTCATCCAACACTGGTAACCTGGATGATTTAATATATAAAAGCACAAAGAATCGTTATAGCCTGGATGATTTAATATATAAAAGTACAAAGAATCGTTATAGCCTGGATGATTTAACCTTCTGCACTCGAAGTATTTTTTCATTCATATTACCAGCAACTCGAAGCAGTTTCAGTGAAAAAATAATATTTATATATACGTAAATGATGTGCGCATTCAAAGGAAAGACATCATTGTATGTTATTATTTTTTTTTTAATTGATTATAGATTCAAATGTTATGGTATATAAGAAAAGAAAAAACTATAACATTATTACATTTTGTAATCGTCCAAGGTGTGATACCTCTTGAAATAATCGCCAATATGTAATCGTGGCTCCATAGCGGAGCCCTCGAGTTTGAAGACAAATTTTAAATGGCTCCGCTACGGAGCCATCGAGTGCAAAGGATTAATATATAAAAGCACAAAGAATCGTTATAGCAAGAGGATGCCACACAAGTCGTAAGTACTGTGGTCGCGTTTCTCGCCTGAGACCTCCGTAGTGAAAGGGTTAACTCGCCGAATTTAAGGTGTAACTTTCCAGGCATTAAGTAAAATCTGATTACTCGACACTGGGCTTACCGAACTTTAGCGTCTCTAATTACCTAGCCATAGGTGCGACGAAAAACCGTGGGAAGAAAAATGCGCGCCTCTAGAAGACTTACTGTATCAATGTTATAATATAATTTAGGAATGGTAAGCATAGAGTAAATGTTTAGACTGAAGCAATATAGATGCGTGAACAAAGCGACTGACAATAAACGAGATTCCCATTCAAGTATCGAGAGTGCAACTGCTAAGATTCTATGATTTAGGCTGTGATACTGTCGGAATGCTGGGCTGGTACATGTAAAGGGACACGATTATAAAATATAACAAGGTCTTTAATACTAATACTGATATTACATTAACTCTATATCTCATTCTCTTTGTTCTATTCCAAACTCACTCTCTGATTCTCTACTCTCAACTCTCCATTCTCAACTGTCTCGCACGCGTTTTCCCTAACCATATATCCCAACGTATTATTATTAAATATATTATTATTAAATATATCCCAATATATTTCTCTCTCTTTTCATTCCTTAATTTCTCTCAATCCGTTCAGGCATTCTCCGAAAATCTTCGGTCACACGANAACATTATTACATTTTGTAATCGTCCAAGGTGTGATACCTCTTGAAATAATCGCCAATATGTAATCGTGGCTCCATAGCGGAGCCCTCGAGTTTGAAGACAAATTTTAAATGGCTCCGCTACGGAGCCATCGAGTGCAAAGGATTAATATATAAAAGCACAAAGAATCGTTATAGCAAGAGGATGCCACACAAGTCGTAAGTACTGTGGTCGCGTTTCTCGCCTGAGACCTCCGTAGTGAAAGGGTTAACTCGCCGAATTTAAGGTGTAACTTTCCAGGCATTAAGTAAAATCTGATTACTCGACACTGGGCTTACCGAACTTTAGCGTCTCTAATTACCTAGCCATAGGTGCGACGAAAAACCGTGGGAAGAAAAATGCGCGCCTCTAGAAGACTTACTGTATCAATGTTATAATATAATTTAGGAATGGTAAGCATAGAGTAAATGTTTAGACTGAAGCAATATAGATGCGTGAACAAAGCGACTGACAATAAACGAGATTCCCATTCAAGTATCGAGAGTGCAACTGCTAAGATTCTATGATTTAGGCTGTGATACTGTCGGAATGCTGGGCTGGTACATGTAAAGGGACACGATTATAAAATATAACAAGGTCTTTAATACTAATACTGATATTACATTAACTCTATATCTCATTCTCTTTGTTCTATTCCAAACTCACTCTCTGATTCTCTACTCTCAACTCTCCATTCTCAACTGTCTCGCACGCGTTTTCCCTAACCATATATCCCAACGTATTATTATTAAATATATTATTATTAAATATATCCCAATATATTTCTCTCTCTTTTCATTCCTTAATTTCTCTCAATCCGTTCAGGCATTCTCCGAAAATCTTCGGTCACACGAAGATCTCGTTCGCCCGGACCAAACACTCTTCTTTCGCACTTCCATTGCCCGATCCCGAGTACTCTTCATTCTCGCATCTATCGCGCTGCTCTAAACGCTCTTTCTTCGCACCTCTATCGCTCCGATCCTAAACACTCTTCGCTCGCACATCCATCGCTCTAGACTAAACATTCAACAATCATCCCCGGCTCACCATTCCATTCCCACAATACAAACGAAAGAATCGTAATCCCTTTCCCTTGATTTCTCTTTTCTCCATCCCCGTACCCACCCCTAGGCGTGTCGTTAACTAATTTAATGCAACGAAGATAAAATTGAGGTTTCATTTTCGAGCGTGCACACTGTTAATTGTACCGAATTCGACGATAACGTACGACGATTTATGACGTGTTATACCATGTACGGGCGTATCGTTTTTTGCCCAACGACAATAACGTAGCTCCGGCAGAATTATTAGCGTTCGTAAAATTGGCGGGCAAAAATTCGTGTTCAATATTCCTGGTGGTATGGATTTATGCTAATGTCCGAATATATTTTCTCCTGTTAACGACTGCAAAATGGACCTTCTTTATTCTTCCATCGGTCAAGTTAATTATACGGTGTCGCTGTTAATTAACACGCTACTCGTATCGAGGGGCTTGATTTTTCCGAAATGCATTGGTGTTACCGTTGTTAATAAATTTGGTACCATTGCGGTTCAATCGGCATGGCTCATTTGCCTCATAAGGGCGAAGCTAGCAGCTGATGCGCAGTTATACATATACCGCAAATTGGCCCGCGTTCAAGTCGGAACTCGAAACGATATGCTCGGGAACATGCACGCGAGACCATTCGACGGGGTGATGAACTTTGCCGCGTATTTTTGCCTCTGATTATTCCTCGAAAATTGAAAGCATATTTTTAAGTAAAACAATAAAAGATAGAAACGAAAACGGTTCTACGATGCATCTAATGAAGATTCGCGAACATTTGTCAGACGACGATCGATAGTCTGTAAAGATAGCACCGAAGTGTGAATTTTTGAAAAGATTTCCAAGCGTTACGTACGAAGGAACACAACACGTGAAAATTTCATTGGCAAGTTTATAACGGTTACGCGATAAAAAGATTATTTTTGAGTGAAGACACTTTAGAGTATTGTCGTCGATATACCTTTATTTTTTATGCACGATGTAATTAGAATTTTCGAACGGTAAATTTGTCGATCCGGAGTGAGACACCGGTTATTTGTGGGATGCTGAAAGATGTAAGATTTCGTTTGGAATTTGATAAACGTGAATTCGTGGTAGTTGATCCACCAAGTAAACAATAAAGTGACATTAAAAACTGTGAAGATGAAGTTTGGAAAAATAGTCACTTATCATATATTATCTCAATTCGAGAAAATTTAGTTCTCTTTTTAACAGAATGAGTGAAGAGATGAAAGGATGTTACAGAGAAAGTGAGAGAAAGAGAGATGCGTATAATTGCTACGTCTTGCTTTTGTAATAACTAATATCTATATCTTATCTATCTTTTCTTAGCTTTTATAGTAACTAATATCTATATCTTATCTATTTTTTCTTAGCTTTTATACTAATATCTATAAATATCTTTATATCTAAATATCTACTTTTATTATGTATTTTTACGTTTTCACTAACCCTTTATAGCACCATGTAATTTAGAAGTTACCCACTCAGGTATTTATGTATTTTAAATTCGATTTTATTTACTTGTTCTTACACTGTTCAATTATATTATTGCACCACTGTTATGATATTAAACAGCCTATTTACAACAGTTAGTAGTTTAGCAATTTTTTAATTAAACCGAGAAACTAGAATTAATTTTAATTTCTTTCTCATAACCAAACAGAATTCCGCCTATACAGCGTTAACACCTTCCATGCCGAACCGATTTCTGGTTACTCTCCGTTCAGGTCGCATCGGGCGACCAACTATGCGATTAACACGATATATGTGATATTAAGATATCGATACATGTCTTTGCAACAAATTTCTAAAAAATTATTCGTTTCACAATGAAAATTTCAATTATGAACGGCGTATCTGCCCCATGCCGCACGGAACGTGTTAAATAAAGTTTCTCCTGTGCAATCAAGAATACTGCTAAACACATCTATTTCCAGATTTATTTGGTACATCAACGCTAGATTTACGGAACGCGTCAATTTGACTCAGTTCAGATTTCGTGCTTAAGTTTAACAATCATGCATGCGGAAAATGTAAATACAAAATAGAATTTATATACGAGAAATGTACTAAATAAATCTCTGCCAATAGAAATCTATTAATCTGAAGTAAACTGAACTAATGATTTTACAAAAAAATTTGTATTTCAATGTACCCATCAAAACCAGCCGCCCGATGTCCGTAAACCTTCCGTTGTCCGTTAATACAACATCAATTTATCCTACGATGAACACCATTCCTAAACCGCAAGTGAAACGAATTCTCTACTGAACGTGTTAAACGATACTAAAAAAAAATTAATACCGATACACCTGGAGAGAGATCAGTCGATTAATTCTGCTGGAACAATGAAACCCAGATTCCGTCAACGATAAAAGAAAGAAACAAAAGACGGATGATCAACGACACATTCGTCAAATGAAAGTTACGTTATAACAAATTGCCTTTTCGTTAATTGGCTCGCTAACGGGGCCAATACTTTCGACACGGAGAACGCAATGGTCGTTGATTGGCGGAAAAGGCGAGTTTCGACGAAGCGTTCGCCATTTCTTTCGAAGACGTCTTCGCGCCGCCGTGCAAGGAGTCGCCTCGTTAATTAAATCCGGCGAGGAAAATACAATTATCTACAAAACAATTGTGAAAATTAATTAAGAGCCACTTCGCCGACGGAACATTATTTTCATCAAAATTTTAACGTTCTGTAACGTTAATTAAGTTAATTGGACGGCCCCGGCCGGGACCGTTCCATCGTCGCGTCTTCGTTTTTCGCGAATCGAGCCGCCGCGTAAATTAGATCGACTCCTGAAGATACAACTTGAACGGTAGCTTTCGTTAATTTCTAATTAAATCCGACCCTCTCGCCCGCCACTACTCTATCATCGATGGAATAATAATTCCATCACGGTGTCGAGGCGAACGGCGATATTCAACGTTTAACCGAGCCACCGACAAACCGAACTGCCAACAGTTTCCTCGAGTTTTCTATTGTTCCACGCATCTTCTGTTTATACCCGCGGCAACTCGTTTGCGGAAATGGCGTTGCCGTCGAGCCAACTCGGACAGATTTACGATAACGTTTCGACTTTCCACCAAAATCCTTTCAACCCCTTGTAAACCCCAATTTCGATCTCTCCTACAACTTATCGCGGTAAATATACAGGATCTCGAACGATACCAGCCACGTCGAACGCCGTTACGATTTCCTGCGCGCGATTTAAATCTGCTGGGTACTCTCGCGAAAGTACGGAGTTACTGGTACGATAAATCTTGGTACACTATGAATATCATGAATACAATTATGAAAGATATAGGCGGAGTCGCATGTAAAGACGAAATCCTGTGTCACTTTTGTATTAGCGAGAACGGAAGAGGTCGAAGTTTAGGAAGATATCGTAGGATGAAGATAACGAGTAACTTTTGTTCCTCGGTTAATTGTGAAACCATGGAAGAGTAGGAAAATTGTTTTAAAAAAATTTGTTACGATGGATAGATCTCTGGGGTATAATAAAAATTGGATATAGTATAAAAGGTGTGTCAGATATAATTCAGAATTTGAAAAGTAGATATGGATTCACTGACGGTACGATGTAATGAAAATTTTTTATCGTTTAGAAGATTATTCTGAATATCACTTTATATGATTATTTAGAATGAGTTAACATCCCCCTTGCATGAATTTATCGGTGGACTAAACTGATTTTAAAAATTATACAGTTTGTCATTATACTGTTCAATAATACGATTGTTAGAAATTTTGACGAATTGTTAAAATAGATATAACACGAGTATAATTAATTATATTGTGTAATTTCATTGTTTATTTCCATTAATCAACCATTGTGTAATTTCATTAATCAATTTTCATTGTTTGAACTTCAATTCTTAAAGAATCAGTAATATCCTAAGTAAATCCTTCATCAACCCCTAAAATTAATATAAATTATTTTGTACTTGTTAAACACAGGTACGTTAACTAAACTTAATAATATTATAAATAATAACAGATTATATATAAGTCTCGTGTATAAATACAATTATCTAATGTAACCACTGTAAGTGACTTCATACACCACAATGCAATGTCAACAAATTTAGTTATGATTCCGTGCAAGTTATTGTAAATACTTTAAACAAAAAATAAAAAAAAAAATTTAAACACTATAATAAAACATTTCAGCAATATTTAATATATTGCTCGTTACGTAAAAAATAATGCTGTGTTTTTCGAACCTATATAATCCCAAATGGAATTTACTTTTGCCCAAACACCATATTTTAAAAATATTCTTTCGTCAAATTTAGTACATTTAATTTTCACGTTTACTTCTTCAATACCGGATATTTTGTAAGACCACAATATTTAAAAATTAAAACAAATTTTCTTTTTAAGAGACACGATTGTGTACCGTAAATAATGACCGCGGTGTTAAATAAATAAAAATTACGTTATAATTAACCACAGTAAGCGTATGATATAGTAAACAGCAATTAATCCATTAACACCTTAGCAAACAAACAAATACAGAAATGACTGCTTTACAAATGATTAAACATTCCTGTCTTTAAAAAAAAACTCTGCAAGCTGCCCCATTTTATTCAAAAATTTTCCCTTTAAAATCTCTCTCTAAATTAAGAATAGAAATAAATTCCAGAAAAATTACCGACAACGCGAACAATGCAGCGAAAAAAAAAATTGCGCCGGAAGAAGAAACACGGTACAGTTTAAACCCGATCGATCAATAGAAGTACGAAAAATAGGGCCCGGGTTGAACCCGGCTTAATGCACATACAAAACTAAAAAGCTAAAACATTCTCGTTTCAACGATGAACAAATTTTTTTCTTTCGTTTCGTTATACAACGTGTCCGATCGTTGATAATTCAGTCTTTAAAAAAAAAAAAAGAAACTCCGATTTCTAACGTTTAACGAGACAACGAGCAAAGAGTTAAAATTCTCTCGGTTTACTTCTTCCTTTCGTTACGCGCCGTGGAAAAGGACGTTACGTATCTGACACCCTAACCGGTTAACTGTAATATTTATAATATTCCAGGGGTTTTTATTCGCAGAAGTCGAGAGACAATCCTCTGTAAATGCGATAAAACGTTGTAAAAGACTCTTTGAAAGCACGATACAATATTCTGAGCTCGCCTTACCCTTTCTCGACACACTCGAAGAAATCCTTTCATCCCTGTTGCCTCGGTTCGACTCTCTGTGTTTATTCCGCAGAATAGGGGCATCTGAAACAAAAAGAGAAGAAAACGTTAGCTTCTGTTCCACGCGGAGCCGTATTGCGCAACAACAGGACGATAAATAACGCAATTTCTATCGTTTACCGGTTCCTAAGGAGCGGACAACAAAGACGATGATATTCAAATTTAATGTTATTCTTATCCCACTCCTCTCTCTCTCTCTCTCTAACCGAAAACGTCGAAGCAAATCTCTTTATCCTCGTTGCCCCCTATCATTTCCTACTGTTCTTATATATTCATCCCCTGAAACGTTTCCGTTAAAGAGCAAAGGCGACGCTAAGCCTTATTTCATTCAAATCGTAGAGAGGAGGGAATACCCACGATATTTGTTATCGAACGCTTGTCAGAGCTGCCTTTTATCTTTATTCGATCCCCCCCCTCGTAGCTGTGACACGAAATAACGTACCCTTTAAGCTTTCCCGGTCCCGCGTTGTTTTCTCTGTACACTTTGAGGAATCGGACCGATCGAAGTTGAAATTTCTTTTCCACCGCCCCCCTTCGTACATTTCCAATAACGGAACGAAACGAATTCGTCACTTTAATCGGTAAATAGAACGACCCGGTACCCTTGTCATTTATAAATGTTGTTTTAAGCCATCTTTAGAATAAGCTTTTAAAACGATTAAACTGTGCAGCGAATGCGAGATGTAGCTTTAAATCTCGCTTGAAAAGTGCTGAAAGCGATGTGGACGCGTTTTGGAAAACGCTACCGTTGGATTTCAGCTCTCGTTTCCGTTTTAATTGTACTACATTTAACGCGACACGATTGTATCACGCTCAAGTTCACGCGAAAAATTAAATATAATACGACAAACGCCAAGGAATGAATATTTTTATAAAAACGTGCTGGCATTGTATCTATCTCTGAAACGAGAATGGATTTCCTTCAAATATTTTTTTTTTTCCTTTTTCTTTTCTTTCTTTCGACGGTACGATATATTTTCCCCCGAATGGTTTGTATCAAATTAATCGCAAAAAATTTTCGCACATTATTCTCCTCGACGAGGTCCCGGCGTGAAACAATCTACAAAAATAAAAAATAAAAAAAAAATAACAATAAAAAAGTACCACCCTATTAAAAGGAGCATCGTTCGGAAGTAATTACCCGCTAATTTTCAACGCTGCCGGAAACTAGTCGAAAATAATACCAGCCACGCGAGGAAGCAACGCGTACAAGGCAATGCCTGTTCTGCGTGCAGCAAATGCACGCGCATACTTCCAGGCAATATTTAGCTCCGGCGTCTAATGACTATTTATACAACGATTAAGGTACAAAGTATCCTCTAACCTAACCGCTATCACGACTACCTCGTCCCACCGTGCTCTGTAGCAGCAACAACGACGATATTCAAATTTCATCCAGTTCCCACCCCTTCGACCCACCAGCCCCTTCCTCGTGGAAAGCTCCAAAACAAATCCTTTTATCCTCCGCGTTCCCTCGACGCTGCGTCTAACCACTCTGGAGGATGTGTTCGAGCAAAAGGAAACGCTGCAATTCCGTGCCGAGAGAACACTTCATCAACCGCCGGGAGGAAACGTATGTATGTTGCGCAACAACGCGGTGGATACATCCACCTAGCATCGTGTTCCATTGCGTTTCCTTCCGTTCACGAGTAACAGTGGAGACCAGGAGTGAAGTCGAGGAGAAGCAGAATGGTATGTAACGCGAACGTTACCCTCCACCTCCGGCCTCGCGGTGAATGGCGCACAAACTGCTTGTCATTATTTCATCGAACGGTCGCTGGATGAGTTCAACAGGTATGTTTCCTGCAGCGATACACGTGATTCGTGGCCAACAGTCGAGGGTGAGAGAACCGTGCAGCGAGAATTAAGAAAGAAAAAAGAAAAGTAAACCGATAAATAAACAAGAAAAAGATGAATTGGAACGATAGAAAGGAGAATGCGAGGGGTTAACCTGGTATCGAGGTGCGCGCACGCTCGCCGGTCCCCAATTCGCCATCTTTTACTTCAGCGAAGCCGGAACGAAACAAGAGGAAGGGGGTTGAACATTGAGAGCCTTCAGCGAAACTGGCCCCAGGCCAAGGCATTATTTTCGAGAGAACGGTTGAGGGAAAAGGTGGGAAAAGGAGGCAAAAGGAGGCAAAAGGAGGAAGAAAGAGCGAGGGTACGAAGCATGGGCGTGTGACAGACCGGGAGGAACAAAGGGAGAGAACAGAGTTGGAGTAAGGCGGGGGATACTAGGGTTGGTAGCCCAAATGAATATTTAATTTCTGCATATCTCACCCCGGCTAAAGTTTAGCACGACGGAGCGGCTGCCTCTCCCAAGGGGGTGAAAGGAAGCTCCGTATCCCTTGTACACGCAGCTCAACCCCGCTCCGTGATATAGGATAGAGTCCTCGCGGAAGTCGTGTGCACCCCCCTCGTTTCAGTTTAGAAGCCCCATGGACTGCCTATTTTTCTTTATCGCGTGTTTACTTTATTTGCTTCCTTTGTTCTTCGCTCGACCACCCTGGTTTCTTTCCTTGTTTGCATTTTTTAACCACCTTTTAGTTCATCGTGGTCGTCTTTTGTGCAGTATTTCTATCTTTTCTTTTTTTTATTTCTCAACCGTTCTTCCACCCCTACGTCTTTTCCCACCAACACAGTTTTCGTTTCACATTGTTTTTCTATTTTTTCTATCCTCTTTTTACTTTCTTCCTTCTTCAACGACTCTCTCTTTGCTTCTTTTTCGTTACTCTTTCATAGACGCAGTTTCGAGTTTCTTTAATTCTTCATTCTCGTCGCTGCTCACGTACTTCCTCGATTTTTTACCTCTCCTCTATCCGCCAAGTTTTCCTCTTTTTCGCACATAATTTCTCTTGTCCCATATTTCTCTCTTCACCCTCTCACGCTGTTGGCCATTTCTCTGTTCCTTCCTTCTCGCTCCTCTTTTTTTCCTCCCCCCCATTCTCCTGTCCCTCTCCCGGTCCAGCTTTCACTTCCATGTTTCTCTATTTTTCCCTCCACGCCCAACTTCCCCGCTCCCGTTCCGTTTCTCCATTTCTCTATTTCAAACTCTCCTTATTTTACCCTACTTTTTCCCCCGCCAACGCCAACTTCTTTTTGCACCCCTTTCTTTACCCGCTCCCATTTGTCCACATAGTTCTACCCTTTCCGTGCTTTTCCTTTCCTAATTACTGTTTGTTGTTGCCCGATTTTTCTCTCCACTTTCTCCCTCTGCTCCACGAACCGCAGTTTTCCCGCACTCGTACTCCTAACTCCGTCCTCGCGTTACTTCTTCCTGTTCTTTTTCAATTGATGCAAACCTTTGTGTTGCTGCTGTTCCCTGTTTCACTTGGCATCCTCGCGCAGTTGTTCCTTCCCATTCCCCACTTTCCATAATTCCTTTCCATTCATTGCCCGCCTCGCCGTCTGATTTACACAGTTTCTTCTCCACTCTGTACCCACGCTTCTTCCCATCTCCGTCCTAGCGACTGCTTCCCGATCTTCCCTCTCCGTTTCCACCCTGCTTGGGGCGCGCAGCTTCTTGGACCGCCACCCTTAGCTCACTCGACCCATACCCTTTCACCGCTCCCTTTTCGACTTCCGCAGCTCGGTCGCGGTCCAAGGGCCAATTACGAGGTTCCTCGCGATGGAACGTGGCAATGTCGATGGCGAAAGAGTGCGATAGGGAGCGAAGAAAAAAAAAAGAAGAAAAGAGTGAATCGAGAAAAGGTCGGAAGATGAGGTAGTGGCACGAAGATGGAGCCTATGGCGAGAGCCAACGAAAGTAGAATACGATTGCAAGAAGGCGGTCCATTCGAGTGGCCGAATGGTCGGACAGAGGTGTGGGAGAGCGTTGTTGCTAGTGAAATCCGTGGCCCGAGAACCCGTGCTGTCTGAGCTAAGCTTTGGCTTAAGGAGCTTCGTTCGCTCTGTCTTCGTTATCAGTCGCGTTACATGCAAGAAATACGCGTTATACGTCGCTCGTGATTGCTTGTCGAGAGAATGTTATGAATTTTGCTATTTGCAGTCGTAAACCTTAACCCTTTGCACTCCGTGCGATTCTTTACGCTGAAGAAAGGAAGTTCTATTTCGAACGGAAAATATTACTATCGCTTGTGAAAGTACTTGTTTTTGTTCATTTTATAAATATCCGTTTTCCTCTCGTAAACCAAACATAAATTTTTAATTTTGTAAACCATCGTGGTGCGATATCTTTGGAAATTGAGCGCAATCGCGTTGAAAACAGAATGTCTCTGTGCGATTCTTTATCACTGAAGAAAAGAAGTTCTATTTTGAACGGAAAAAATTATTATTGCTTGTGAAAGTACTTGTTTTTGTTCATTTTATAAGTATCCTTTTTCCTCTGGTAAACGAAACATGAATTTTTAATTTTGTAAACCATCATGGTACGATATGTTTGGAAATTGAGCGCAATCGTGTTGAAAACAGAATGTCTCCGTAGCGGAGCCAGAGGAGTGTTAAGGGTTAAGTTTTACAGGACTCTCATGAAAATTTAGTATCGTTTTGGTATAACAATATTCAGTATTTTTGACTTATTTGGTCAAGAGATAAAATTATTAATAAATAAATTAGTTAATGAACTTGAATAAGTATATGTCTTGAAAACATATGTGAATTAAATTAGAAATCATATGTAATTAAATTATAATAGTTATCTGATTTAAAATATTAATTTTAAAATTTTTAAAAATACGAACTTAACTTAAAACTTAACCTTTGAAGAAAATTGCGCGTATGACGATACGAACTTAACTTAAAACTTAAAACGTATGACGATATGCACAATTTTCTAAAATTACATATGCAGTGAGGTGGCATTAAAAGTAGCAAAATAATCCAAATGACCAATTCGTGATTTCTTACAGGAATTTTATTTTACTGAGATGCATTTTTTAAATTATCAGCAATTTTTTTATTGAAATATCAATAAAGGTGTGCCCCTCTTGTATTATGTATCTTTTCATACGCCTTCCGTTTTGACTTTATTTTGGAACAAATAAATACCTATAGTTCCAATGTCGATTAACGATCGGCGAAATAAGCGAAGCAACATTCTTATGTGCAGTTTCATTCTTCTTTTTACTCTTTTATATGCGAGTCTTTTTGTAATCAAAGAACCGCTTTCAATTGTGCGGTATTCGTAGCTTCTACCAATTTCCTCCGTTTCTGCTAAAAAGAAACTGTAATTGGACGTCGTTCTCAGAATTATATCCACATGTGTTGTAAAATGTATTCGTGCTATTTTTTTTTTTTTTAAACATATTAGGCATCACAGACCCTTCAATGGTCGATGAAAATTTTAGACTGTATTTTATTAAAAAATAATGCACAGAGGAAAATTACCTTTACTGGTATCAAACACTCCATACTAGTTTAATATTTCTTATTATTACACGATTAACGTATCGGTATTATAGGATTGGTATTTCGAAAAATACAAAGATCGACAAAACTGCAAAACGGATTATATTGCTATCGCTTTCGGCCTTTATATTAAAAGTTTAATAAAAATAAAAATAGTTTAGTGAAAAATATCACATAAAAGTATAATTAATAAATAAAAATATAAAATAATAGCATTGAAAATATAAGAAAATTTACTAGTGATAAAGCTCAGGATAAATCATGTCTACATAATTGAAAAAATAACTTTCCGTTATAGATGAATAAAATTAAGAATTACTATAATAATTGTGTATTTTTTGGAATTTTTATATTTGCATCCAAAAATGAGGTATCTTTCAGATATTCAAATTTTTTTCGGGAATATTACGTACGTAAAAATCAGTCACCAATAATCGAGTTAATTAGTATTAAACAGTACTTCAAGGATAGTCTTTTTAAATTTGTTGGAAAATGTTAATACATTTTACGTATTTTAGACAAATAACATATAAACTTATTTTTAATTTGCATTCCAGACTCGGTGAAACTTTATATTAAATTCTTAATTAACTCTATCCACCGATCCAATTTAGATACGTGAAAAATAAGTAAAAAAAAAGTTGGGCAGTGAAGAAAATTAATTACACCACTTTTGCTGAGTACAAAAATTAATTAAATATTATTTTGTGTAACTTCTTTGCTTCGTTTTCTCGAACAAAATAATTGAATAATATTTTCAAACAGTAGAAAATTTAACAAATTTAGAGCTACTCGATAAACGCATGTTGCCGCATAATTAGTTACGCTTGAAAAAAATTCTTCAAAGGCTAAACGTTAAATTTTGTGTTTTTGTCAATTCGGGTATTACTTACTTCAAAACAAAGCAAATCGAATAAATTAAAAAATCCTGAACATTTACAATTTTCCCAAAATAATACTAAGTTTTTACAACAGTTCTGTGAAACTTAAAAATGTTTAGAAGCGCAAAGGGTTGATACTGCATATTTCGTAAGTCTAAACTATTTTTAAACTAAAATAACCAACTCGTAATTTCTCATAGAAATTTTATAAATTTACCTGGATGCATTTTTAAAGCGTTCCGTAATTTTTTGTTCAAAATACCGATAGACGTACATTAGAAGTATAATATTTATAATAGCAAACTTTATTTTGGGTGAAAAAATTTTAGTCGTAAAACTATAATATATCGTTTAATCAAGTTTCTGTTAAATGTTTTACAATTTTTAACCAGAAATGTGTAAGTTTCCGTTTCGTTTGAATATTTCATATTTTCATAGTTATAACAAGAGATATATATCTCTAGCGACCGGGAAAAATTGGACGAGTCAAGTTTTCATTGGAAATAAAATAATACAGGAACTAATAAATTAAATATTTTATTTGAAAATCTCAGCTACAGGAATTGGTTGTTCTGTGTGGAAAAAATAACGTATATTTTTTGTGTTTCGTGTAAAAACCTTATAACTCTTCGGGATGTAAGTTGTAACAAAACATGTCTCGTGTAATGTAATATAATATAAACACGATACTGTTAGTCCAATATCTTGGATGATTAATGTAATGCTGGATAAAAACGAATATATGGGAGTTGTCATTAATGTCATTTTGGATTCGAGTGAATGGTCGAGTAAATCCGGATTACCAACCACGGGGTTTCTCCTTTCTCTTTCCCCCTTTCACTGGCGCTCTCTGATTCTTCTGCGTTATTCTCCTTTTTCCGTCGACTCTGTTTTTATCTTCAATTATTCCCGGCTAATTGTTCTTTAATATTCTGTGCTACCAATTTAAATATATTTATGCTTCCGCTTTTATAGATAATTTTATAACAGAAATAAGAAGCAGATATTTATGTACTATTTCGGTCGAACGAGCTTCAATTTGCTATCGTACGCATAAGTTTCGGTAAATTGGTCAATGTTTATTCTTATTAACCTCTTAAGCACGGCTGAACTTTACGCGAGTAATAGTAAAGTAATTTTATTTAATAGAGTTACTTTAATAAAGTAGTATTTTTTATTTAATATAGTTACTTTAATAAAGTAGTATTTTTTATTTAATAGAGTTACTTCAATAAAGTAATATTTTTTATTTAATATAGTTACTTTAATAAACTAGTATTTTTTATTTAATAGAGTTACTTTAATAAAGTAATTTTATTTAGTAATACTACAAATTACTAAATAAAAATATTATTTAAACATTTTGTAGCCCTAAAGTCGCGCATCGACAGAAACCGAGTGGAACGTATATAGAATAATATGTAATGCAATTCGGACAAAAGTTTATCCATATTTTTAATAGAAAATCGCGGAAAATCTGCCCAAAGGTACCGCAGTTAATTTATAAAAATTCTGTAAGAAATTACGAATCGGTCATTTTGACCACTTTGGTAGTTCTAGTGTTAATATCGAGTTGATAAGAAAATTAACGGAACCACCCAGAAGATGATTCCAAAGTTTCAGTCGGTAGCGTGTGTATATATATATATATTTTTCTTATTCCAACGTTATCGCATTTTTGCTAAGCTCCAGCGCCATTCCGTTTATTTTTCATAGCAACCCTCCGCTGTCCCTTGATCAAGCATCGTTATCATTTCTCTCCATTTCATACCAGGCTCTTGATATTCCTTACACGAGACGCGTAAAAAGATTCCCCATGTGTCCATTCATCTGCCCTTATCTTTTTTTTTTCTTTTCCTCTCCGTCTCGTTCTCTGAACTTTTTAATTCTATTCCCGGTTTTGTATCGTTTACTTTAACTTCCGCCTCGCTATCTTACGCATTCTGTATTCGCTCTGACCTCGCCAAGCACTCTCATCTTGTCCTCCTCTTTATTTAATCCCCGTACAAGCGTAAGGAGATTGAACGAAGAATATTTCGTGTTTCAATCTGCCTATTCAAACTTTATTGCGACCGTTCACTGCTTTAATCTTTCCTCCACTTTTCATGCCGACCACGTGTGCATATTGACACGTTTCTTTCCGCGAAATACCATTTATCTTGCAAGGAAACGTTTTGGAGCGCAGCTGTGTCTTTTTTTCACGAAAAATTCTTAAAAATATACAACACTATCGATCAATAGAATTGCTGTGAGAAATTACAATCCGGTTACTTTGGCCTCCTTGGTTTTGGCCTAGTTTTAGCGTTAATGACACGTGTTTTCATTAACATTAGATCTACGGAACACGTCAATTTAACTCAGTTCATATTTTGTGCTTAAGTTTAACACGTTGAATGCCACGCCAATTTTACAGGGATTGTCCGTGGCGCCACGATGAATTTTTTATTACGCGATACATATAATGTTGAAATATTATTTGCAATAGATAAGTTACAGTGTACAACCGTGTTTGACATGTTAATCGCGATGGGGGTCATCGGTGACCCCCGTGGCGCTGGAGTGCGATTCCGCGCGACTTCTGAAAATATCTCAATAATTGACGATTGAAAATATACAATCGTCGATTATTTCATATTGTTTCTTTGCATTTAACAAAATGTCGTGACGATGAAGTTGAAGTTTCCATTTCTCCGCGTGAAAGCTTGCTGAGAAAACCACGTGATGAATTAAAAGCAATGCCGGGAAAAGCTCGAACGGTGCGACGATTTTGCAAAACTTGTTACCAAAAAAATTCAAAGAAGCTGGGAAAAATAATCGCAAAAAACTGTAGCAAAAAAGTCGTGATATATTGTGAAGACTGTGCAGGTTCACCCTTTCTTTGTTTAGAATGCTTCGATACGACACATCGTAACGTGCGCGTATAATAAAATTATATTTCATGTATAAATGAAACTATTTTCAGATGTTTTATACTGCATTCATTTATTCACACCTCTACATCAACGATGATAATAATAAGAAATTATAAGTATTGTCATTTGTTTAAATTATATATATTTCTATCAATCTGGGCGCGTCGGTCACCGGTGGCCCCAATGGCGTCACTGCCAAGTTGAGTGCCGGTCACCGGTGACCCCCGTGGCATTCAACGTGTTAACACTAGAACTACCGATGAATAAAGCATACTTATTTCTAGCGAAAAAATCATAATGAAAGGTATATAAAAAAATACCCAAACGGACGGAAACAAAGCTTTGTCTACATTTTTAACAGAAAACCACGGAAATTTGCCTCTGAGATGCCATAGTAAATTTATAAAATTACTGTAAAAAATTACGAATGGGTCATTTTGACCACTTTGGTAGTTCTAGTGTTAATAGGCTCCCGGTCGCTGAGCGTTGATTGCAAAAAGCCGATTAATAGGCTCCCGGTTGGTAAAGTGTTAATATGATATATTTTGTAGGTCTAAAATATGTTAAAATAAAAAAAAAAAATTTTAAAGCGATACCAAAGTGTAGTGTAACTGTAGAGAACGGTAAGAGTCGAGTTATATTAATTAATTATTGCATTTAAGCAATCGAAAACATTTAGATTTCACGCAAGCGTGTATTTAGACGTATCTAATCTTAATTTATTATCGCAAATGTTTCGAAAACTATGTCGAGTGGAAGAAAATGATTTTAGGAGATTATAGGAAACCAATATGGACGTCGTAAAATATTCCGCCTGGAATATTACTGAATGGAGGTGTTAAAGTCAGGTGAAAGTTACATACGTATATCTAAATAGTATTATATAATTTAGAATGCACTATGCAGTTCGTTATTTTCTATAAAAAACAAAGTATTAACACTTTAAGCGCCGGCTATGTTGTTGGGAACTTAGAGCGGCGCCACGTTTACGAGTTTTATGGAAACACGCGTGTTTGCAAATAAAATAAGATAACTCGTGTAGAACACGAAACTTCTGTTCGAAAATTTTACACATTTTTCTGTTATAATTCTAATAATGTTTTTTTTACACGTGAAATCATTTCGAAAAAATTTACTTCCACTGTTCTAAAGATATTTAATATTTTAATAATTTAAAATATCTAGTTTAGATATTTTATCTATTTTAGATCTATTTTATACATTTCTATTATGAATATCTATTTTAGATCTATCTTATATACTTCTATTATGAATATCTATTTTAGATATTTTAAGAGATGGATATTTTTTAATAATTAAAATTTTGTATATCTTTCTAATATTTTAAAACACAAAAATATCCGCGATATAATTTTCTGTCAAATGACAACTATTAGAACTATTGTAATATTATTTAAAAATATAAACATTTAGTATCAAAACACAAATAATAAAATTCGTCGGATTGCTAATCAAAATTTACTATTTCCATTCCAGAACTTTTTACGCAAAGGTTTTTCCTCTTTCTATTATTAGTTTTATTCTTTCTATTATTATTTTCTATTATACTTTTCACTTTCTATTATTAACGTCCAAATTAAATGGCCGTTAATTATCAAATTGTGACAAAAAGTCAACTTTCTAAATTTCCACAATTTCTCTACTACCAAAAGAAATTTATCCGATTCTCCTAGATCCATCCTAAACCCAGACCTCGCGATGGAATATTCTATAATAAAGGTAACGACAATCGATAATTCCCATTCAAGGAAGGTCCTCTATGAAAAGCGATAAGCAGCGCACCGCAAAAAGGAACAACCGTAAACTGACATATTAGGGGAGAGCGTAAATATCGTCGATCCATAAATCATTCTCTCCCGGTCAAAAATGCACGCCAGCCCGATGTTTTAGTCGGATGATGTGCACGGTTTCCTCGGATATACCTAACCACGATCACCGGGTGCTCGTGTTGAATATATTGAACGCATAAATACGCCGTTATACGACGCGCATGTATATATAAGTAAACGGCCAAAGGGCCAGCGAAGTGAAATTCAAATAAGAAGTAATAAAGGCAAGGCGGAATTTCGAAATAGCACTCAAGAGAGGCGGAAAGTTAGACAAAAGGTGGTGGGCGGGCATGGAAGTGGTAGAGAGGCGAGACCGGGTGAAAGTAAAGAAGAAACCGGGTAAAAAGAGCGACAGGGTTAACGAAAAATACACCGGAGGAAGGAACGAGGAAAAAGAGAAAACGGAGACCCGGTAACACCGGCCAAGTCGACCGATTTAACTCAACCAGTAGCCGGAATTTAACACGTTGCCGCAAAATGACGGCTATGGCTGTCCGATCTTTGACGATATGTAGGCAAACTATAGCCGTCGTGCATGTTTTAACACATTGCACGCGAGAAACGTACTTTTACGTTTTTTGCGATCTGTCACTGCAGCGCGGGTCACGTAAAAGTACGTATTTAACACGTTGAACGCCACGCCGAAATCACATGTTTTGATTGGGACGCCACATCTGTAGATAGAAGATTCGATATAGATTAATCTCTAATCTTTGATCTTCTAATAAAAATTTTTCATCGTTCAATAGTGCACACTTTATTTCGAAGTATTCACTAATAGAGAAATCTAAATTCTAAATCTTCATTTAATTTTTGCAATTATAAACATTTGAAGCACTATGGTCACCGATGACCACCGTGGCGCTAGAAGAGAAACAATTTCCGGTCACATATGACCACCGTGCGATAAAAAAAAGAACAGCGTTAGTACAAAGTGTTCTAACGCGTACACTTGTTAATTATTGAGTAATACATGGAAAAAAAGGTATAGCATGCCAGACAGCATATTAGTTGTTCTTTTGTGCGCTTTCTCATGCAGTCATAAATAAGTGAAAAAAAAAATGTGTTTCTGAGCACGATCGTCAAATTAGAAGTGTGCTGTAAAAAGTGTTAACGTGACCAAAGTATTACGACCAAAGCTTGCGTACTAATCTGCGTAAGCGGATACAGGTAACCCTTCTATAATGCGGTAGATAGGTTTCTAGAGGACGTCGTGTTGTATGGAACCGTGTTATATGAGTTATTAACCGTCTATGGGACCGTGTGACTTAAAAGTTACAAATTGATGTATCTATATTTTAAAAAATTAATTTCGTTTAATTATCACTGTACTATTAAATTTGATTACTGTATTACTGTAGCGACACGACGATCCATCTACGGTAATTATTAGTTAAAATATTTTCAAATCAAACTGAAAAACTGTAATCAATCGTAATTTTTTCTCCGATAAGCAGACAAAATTCGGGCTACAGAGGGTTAAAAACACTTTTTTTAATTCCATATAAGCAAGTTAATTTTTATTAAAAAAGATAAATGTATGTACAACACAAAACGGGGAAAAAAAAAACAAAAAATATTATTTTCATTCAACGTGACCTTAATTTAATAAATTTCTTCCTCATCGCTACTCAGTACAATCAAACGAGAATATCGCCTTCACTTTCTGAACCTTCTTCTTCGTTCAGATTTCTTGCACCTTCTATCCTCTTTAAAAAATCTGTAACTTTGATCTGTTTGCTGGTTCTTACAAGATCCCATTATTTTAAGATAATTTAGTTTCTAAATATGTTAAACAAAAATCGTGTTATCGAGAGCTGTAGAAGTACAGTGTTGTACAAAGATTTTCGCTATTTTCTTATCGTGTTAGAGCGAAATAATGTTACAGGATGCCGTGCTGTAGGAGGGCCACCTGTACTCCATATCCAATACAGAGGAAGTGACATAAATATGATCTGAGAAACGTTATACACGTGTATCCTACACACAACCGACCAGTTCCAACGCAGCTTCCTTTGCAAACACGGTGTACGTATCTCCGACACGGTGCCTTCCTTTCGATAACGTGGTCGAGTGTGTCGGTGAATGTTTTTAGAACACCTGCTGCACCGAGATAAGACGGGGCGTATTTAAAAGGTAAGAGAAAGAGATAGGTACCGAGCAAGAGCCGAGTGGCGAGCGGCTGACTAAACGGAATCCGAGAAACCGAAAGGGGGAACAAAGCAAGAGGTATGTATGATAACGGGAAGAGAACAAGGGATTACAAAGGTATGCAGGCAACAGAAATATCTAATAAAAATACCTAAAGAGATAGAAGCATCCAACGGAATTACCTCGTAAAGCTAAACCGTGCAATAAGGCTGGCTGTGGAGTTAGACTTCTTGAAAAAAAGGAAGAATCTTTAATAAAGCTGTCCAACAGGTTTATGTAAAGAGATGGAGCTACCTCTAGAAACAGGATCTAACTATAAGTCCAATTACGAAAACAGTATAATCATTGGGAGTAGCTAAAAAGAAGAAAAAAAAAGTAAAAAGAAAAAAGAAATTCTATTCTATAGCGAGTTATATCCTATAACTATAATATTGTCGCTATTCGAATCGCTGCATTAACACTGGTCAAAAAGAATACTTAGCAATTTTTGATATAAATTCTACAAATTAACAACGATGCACTTTTATTAATTTTTTCTGATTTTCTATAAAGAATATAAACAAAGATTTCTCTCTTTCAGACAACATATTTTTATCAGATACCTATCATTTTTAATTCTTCGATATAAATAAATATACACTGATCTTCCGTAATTCTAGTGTTAATCCAAATACCAAATGACTTCTCGAGTTAAGTTTGCAAACAGGGTTAAAAATGGAAATTTATCGATAAGTTGGTACTGACAATGAGAAGCGACGACACGCTATGCACGCAATAATTTAAGCTACTGTTACGTATCCAAAAACCACGGATAAAGCATAAATAACTACAAACATATAAATAAGCCAACAGTGCACAGGACTTCTGCACAGCCCTGCACAGTACTGCACATCTTGTATCAGCAATCCCAGTTTCAATCCACGATATATTAATCTCTTAATATTAATTTCTCCATAACCATTGGAAGTAGCTAAAAAGAAAATAAAAAGTAAAAAAAAAAAAAAGAAATTATATCTTATAGCGAGTTATATCCCATAATTATTATATCCTATAACTATAATATTGTCGCTATTCGAATCGCTACATTAACACTAGAACCACCTAGATGGTCAAAAAGAATACTCTGCAATTTCTGATATAAATTAACAACGATGCACTCTTAAAAATTCTTAGTAATTTTCCATAAAGAATATAAACAATGATTTCTCCCTTTCGGACAACATATTTTTATCACATACCTATCATTTTTAATTCTTCGATATAAATAAATATACTTTGATCTTCTCTAATTCTAGTGTTAATCCAAATACCAAATGATTTCTCGAGTTAAGTTTGCAAACAGTGTTAAAAATGGAAATTTGTCGATAAGCTGGTACTGACAATGAGAAGCGACGACACGCTATGCACGCAATAATTATAACATAAATAATTATAATAATAAAAACAAATAAACAAGCCAACACTGCACAGACTTCTGCACAGCACTGCACAGTACTGTATCTCGTATCAGCAATCCCACCTTCGATCCACGATATATTAATCTCTTAATATTAATGTCCCCATAACCATTGGGAGTAGCTAAGAAGAAAAATAAAAAAAAAGGAAAAAAAGAAAAGGAAATAGTAGTAAGTGTAGATAAAAAAAAAAAGGTGCCAAGGGAGAAAAGATTTAAGAAGAGTAGCAACGATAAGATTCGAAAAGAAATTGAGGAAAGAGGGGGACGAAGAGATGGTAGAAAGCCGGAGCCTAGTAATTCGGACCGAAGCGACCATCTACTTTGAATCCAGGCTACTACCGAAACCGGGCTACTATCTACAGGGAACCATTCTTGTGCTTCTTCGTCCTTTCATCACGATATGCCACCGGCACATCTCCTTCCTCGTCGACGTCGCCGTCTTTCCAAGTACCTCGAGCTCCCATGAGAAGCCCCGGAAATTGGAATCTTAAATCGATCTAAATCTTCTTTATCGCCGAAGGAGTCAGCGGCCGATCACAAACGAATTTTCTACGGTTCTAGGATTGGCTATATCGTCGCCTGCTACCCGACGTGTAAATTTAACGCCGATTGCATTCCTCGATCTTTTATTAGAAGGACTACCGACAGGGTGTGCACCAATTTAGTGTTGCGTTTGTCACGCTGCAAGAATTTGAGAATAGAAACGCAGACGGTTCTTATAATTCAATTTCCTTGCCGATCGATTATTGTTCGTCGCGTCCATTTGCGTTGATTGTTCGCTCTGCTGCGCAACGGAAAAAAAAAAGAGTGATTGAATTTATACAAGCGTTCCAGAACCGTCTCTCTCTCTCTCTCGACAATGTAAATTTTCGATCCACGAAATAGGTTAAATCGTTTGAACGCTGTGGCAATTTTAGGTGTTAATTTGATCGATGTTAAACTGCGTCCTGTTTTTGGAACTTGAGGTTTGACGACGGAACCAGCTTTGGAACGTTCTCACGTTCGCGTCCGACAATTTGTAGGAATTATACTGGATGATTATAATAATTTGATATTTTATAGTGTAACGTGAGATTTAGTTGTATGTTTTTTCGCGGTTACTTTGAAATCGCGTGATTTTTTATTTGGTAGTAGATCGATGCGTTTATCCATTTCATAAGAAAGAAAAATATTTGTAGGTGTGTATTTAGAAAAAAAGGATTTTATCTAGAGGTTATATCAACACTAGATTTACGGAACCCGTCAATTTGATGGAACTCAGATTTCGGTGGTTAAATTTAACAATCATGCATGCATAAAATCTAAACTCGAAATGAAATTTATATATGAAAAATATACTAAATAAATCTCTGCTGATAGAAATCCATTTATTTAAAATAAATTTAACTAATGATACTATAAAATATTTGTATTTCAATGTACCCATCAAAATGATGCTCGTAAACCTGGTGTTAAGTTTTATATTTTAACCCTTAGCGCTCCTTTGGCTCCGCCACGGAGACATTCTGTTTTCAACACGCTTTCGCTTAATTTCCAAAGATATCGCACCGTGATGATTTAGAAAATTAAAAATTTATGTTTCGTTTGCGAGAGGAAGGATATTTGTAAAATGAATAAAAACAAGTATTTTCAGGGGCAATAGTAATTTTTTCCGTTCAAAATAGAACTTCCTTTCTTCGGTGATAAAGAATCGCGTGGAGCGCGAAGGGTTAAAGCTTTGTTATGTATTTTGTACGTTACGTTGCGTCAATAATATATTTTGAATCTTTTTTTGGAATGCAAAGGGATATTTAAAAGCTGTGGAATTTTGTTATTAAAAGCTGTTTGAATTTTTAGCAAAAAACAATAGTACAGATGTAGTGTTACATATCGCGATATTTTGTTCGAAACGATAGACGCAGAACAATTTTATAAAGAGATCACGGAGAAATAGAACTTGGAAGAAATAGTATAAAGAGTGTAAGAAATTTCTGTAACTGATTAATGCTAACTAGGAAATACAAATAAAGGTTAATCGTGCTAAAAATTTAGAATATAAAAGAATATTAATCATGCTGAGAGTTTAGAATTTAATGCATTAATCATAATGAGAATTAAAAATTTAGAGAATTTAGAATACAAACAAATATCAATCAGGATGAGGATTTACGGTTCAGAGAATTCAGAATATAGACGAGTATTAATCATAATGAGAATATAAAATTTAAACAAATATCAATCATGAGGAACATCTATAATTTAGTGAATTTAGACCATGATTAAAATTTAGAATATAATCAAATATTAATTGTAATAAATATTTGTAATTCAGAGATATTCCGAATATAGACAAATATTAATCATAATGAGAATTTAAAATTTAAACAAATATCAATCATGAGGAACATCTATAATTTAGATAATTTAGACCATGATTAAAATTTAGAATATAAACAAATATTAATCATAATGACTATATCAAATTTAAACAAATACCAATCACGAGGAAGATCTATAATTTAGAGAATTTATACCACGATGAAAATTTAAAATACAATCAAACATTAATTATAATAAATATCTATAATTCAGAGATATTCCTAATATAAACAAATATTAATCATAACGAGTATATAAAATCTAAACAAACATCAATCATGGCGAAGATCTATGATTTAGAGCATTTTCGACCACGATGAAAATTTAGAATATAAACAAATATTAATTACGATGAGAATTTACTAGAATCTCTAAAGACTCGAAATTGCTTTTGACTTTACACTGCCTACAAGGCAGAACCGCGACCCAACGTAGAAGCTCGAGATCTACTTCGAGATTTGCGGCGTCTTCGTCACAAATTAATATCAATACTTCATCCTGCACTTCCCATTTCCCTAAATTACTCGCAACACGCATCTATTTGCCTCGTTGCGGTCCTCCTAACCTCAGTGCCTGCCACATTCTCGTCCCGCGTACACATTCTCCATTCCTTTAGCAAGTAAAATCATCACGAAACAATCTGCACCACCGGTACATTGCATCACAATACGGAACTGGATTACGAGATTCGGCTTCTCAGCTCTGAGATCCTCGCCTTACTCGAAATTACACCGGTGCGTTGGATTGGGCTGGAAAACTAATCGAACTTTTCGCATTCGACTTCCACAGACAGTTCGTCAACTCGTCAGTGTGGTCATTTTATTTGCAACTCTGTTTTCACCGTTGACGCGTCCATCGTCCAACATACGAGTTACTTCTTTATCAAATTTTGTATTATAGTGCATCAATATTATAGTGCATCAATATAGGAGGACCGCGCGCGCTATTAAAAACAAGCGAAGCCCGACTTCCGTTGGAAAGTCGGGCCACGAGGCAGAGTCGCTTAGAAACCGTCGAACGTGCATGACCTATTAGCCCTTAAGATTATTTTGTCGTTTTAGTATTTCTTTCTTTCCAAATATATCTATCTCTTGTTTTGTTTAATTTAGTCTATACCTATTTATTTAGTAATCCTGACACCCTTAGTCCACTACAGTATCAAAGAACGGTAACTAATTATCAACTGATAGATCGCATATACCATGCTGCACCGAAAGTCTTAACCCTTCGCAGTCCGTGCGATTCTTTATCACTGGAGAAAAGAAGTTCTATTTCGAACGGAAAATATTACTATCGCTTGCGAAAGTACTTGTTATTATTCATTTTATAAATATCCCTTTTTCTCTCGAAACGAAACATAAATTTTTAATTTTGTAAATCATCATGGTGCGATATCTTTGGAAATTGAGCGTAATAGTTTGAAAACAGAATGTGAAAGTACTTGTTTTTATTCATTTTAGACATATCCTTTTTTCTCTCGTAAACGAAACATGAATTTTTAATTTTGTAAATCATCATGGTGCGATAGCTTTGAAAATTGAGCATAATCGTGTTGAAAACAGAATGTTTCCGTAGCGGAGCCAAAGGAGTGCTAAGGGTTAAATGATCTACCGAAAACAATGTTTTATTAGTTTTAAAATAATTTAAGAATAGCTGTTATTATTTCAATTCTTTTTCAAGTTTATTTAACATAACCGCCACGCCGGTCTCTGCGAACCGACGCAGAAATTTTCGTTTAGGCCTTGTTGATTTCCGAAAACTGACAGTGTCAATTTAAAAAAGTGATACCTTATAATTCATCAACGAGTTCTATTAAATCGCATTAAATAAAGTTACCGTCTTCCGTTGCAGGCCTTTACAATTTGCTTAAATTCTTAACTATCTTGCGACAAAATGTTTTTCAATTATTATCACAGCACACAGTCTAAAGGAAAGTCGACGAGAATCGGCGTGGCGTTTAACGTGTTAAAATAATACTTGGTGTAACCAATTTAAAAAAAGAACAGTGAAATAATTTTAAAAGAAATTCTCGCGAAATTTGAAAGATAGTGATCGAGTAATTGGTCCAAGAAATATCAAAAACATATTTTTGCAACACTTGTCCTGAGAAACCGAAAATACATTTTGGCGAACGCTTTCTAAAATATCCCATGAAGAAAAATTACAAAGCTTAAGATGCAATATTAGGTCGTGTATAATGCAAAAATACAAGAAAATAGTAAAAATAAAATAGTTATGTTCTATAAAGCTGTCTAACAAGTTTATATAAAGAAATGGAGCTACCTCTAAATTTACACTTCTACAATTATGAAAACAGTATAACCATTGGAAGTAGCTAAAAAGAAGAAAAAAAAGTAAAAAAAAAAAAGAAATGATATCCTATAACTATAATATTGTCGCTATTCGAATCGCTGCATTAACACTAGAACCACCAAGATGGTCAAAAAGAATACTCTGCAATTTCTGATATAAATTCTACAAATTAACAACGATGCACTTTTATCAATTTTTAGTGATTTTCCATAAAGAATATAGACAAAGATTTCTCTCTTTCGGACAACATATTTTTATCAGATACCTATCATTTTTAATTCTTCGATATAAATAAATATACTCTGATCTTCTCTAATTCTAGTGTTAATCCAAATACCAAATGACTTCTCGAGTTAAGTTTGCAAACAGGGTTAAAAATGGAAATTTATCGATAAGTTGGTACTGACAATGCGAAGCTACAACACGCTATGCACGCAATAATTTAAGCCACTGTTACACATCCAAAAACCACGGATAAAGAATAAATAACCAGAAACAAATAAATAAGCCAACAGTGCACAGACTTGTGCACAGCACTGCACAATACTGTATCTTGTATCAGCAATCCCACCTTCAATCCACGATATATTCTCTGCTTACAATACCCGTTTGTCTCTTTATATCAAGTCAACACACGTTCGCGTATAAACGTAATCATACACCCACTCTCTGAAGACGGAACCCTCAACACTATACGGTACAACAGCGTGGAACACAGAGGTCGGGGGGGTAAATCAATCCAGGTGAATGTATCCGCGTGTCTCGTGTCACGCTCGAAATTTCGAGTGTCGTTATCGACACGTCGCGCACCGTGGAACGCCGATAATGTAATAGATTTGCCGATGGAAGGCTGAGCTTCGAGCGTATCGCAAGTGTGTCGGGCACCGTACAATACGATCGATTATTCGTTCTTAAGAATAGCGCTTCGTCTTCAGAATTGCTTGCAATTCACGGGACGGTATCTCACGAGTTTGCAATCCTACAGTCTCACTAATCGATTGATCCGCGTGTCGCCCTTCATCGTCTGAATAGTACATTTCTGTTCTTTATCTCGGTTTCTGAATCAGTTCGTCTATTTATATTAACACTAGAACTACCGACGATTAAGGTATACTTATTTCTACCGAAGAAATCAAATTGGGTGGTATATAAAATAATATGCAATGGAACTGAGTCGAAGATTTGCTTATATTTTTAACAGAAAATCACGGAAAATCTTTCCTAAGGTACCTTAATTAATTTATTAAATTTCTGTGAATAATTACGAACGGGTCATTTTGACCACTTTGGTAGTTCTAGTGTTAACCCTCTGTAGTCTGAATTTTGTCTGTTTATTAGAGAAAAAACTACGATTGATTACAGTTTTTCACTTTTATTTGAAAATTTTTTAACTAATAATTGGTATGGAAGGATCGTAGTATCGCTACGGTAATACAGTAATCGAATTTAATAGGACAGTGATAACTAGATGAAATTAATTTTTTAAAATATATTTTATGTTTGTAACTTTTAAGCGTTAAAACTAAATTTGATAGGAATCAATATTTGTGATTGTTAAAATAATAATTATTTTTACGGCAAAAATTTTGATTAGACCGCTTATTTGAGTGTACATTTTCTCGTGCCTTTGATCGATCCGTATGGAGTCTTTTATTTGAACAGCATAATTTGCAAGCCCTTCCAATGCTTTGTCCAGAAGCATTTTTTCGGATGGCAATATTATGCCGACTACGTTGACCCGAAGATTTATTTACATCATCAGTCAGTCCTAATAATTTCATAGCTAACGGTTCTCTAAATAGTCTGATGTTTATATATTTTTTTTTTTGTTGCAATCTTGTAAACGAGCGAAGCGTTCACAACTGTAATTCCATTTTTCTTTTCGAAATTGCAAAAAATTGGGGCAAAAATCTTAACTTTTTAAATCTTTCAAAAAAAAAGTTTTCAAATCTTACACGGTTTTTTAGATACTTCGTTCTCGAAGAAAGATTTTCAACTAAACGCGTGTCCTGAAAACGATTCGTTGTAAGCGTGCTTATTGTTACGCTACGATTAGTTACGCATGGTCTGACGGAGATTTTCTTATAAAATTGCGTGCTAGTCAACGTGTTAATGATCTATTGTATTACTATAGTCTTCAACCCATCGCCTTACGATTTTTTCAGCATCCATAGATGTTACCAACAGCTATTTCCCGCTTTTGTAGGCATTTTGGGACGCAGTTTATGGCTTGGTCTGTGCTTACCGACGAGGAACAGAGATCAGACCCAAGAGTCTATCTATTAGGGGTGAGTCTTCTGGTCTTTCGAGCGAAACAGTTCGCATTTGGCTTTGGTAACGAATAAAATGTTTGTTATATGTTCTAATTTTAGTTAATCACCCTTGGGCCATCTCCTACGCTTTAACCCAGTGTTTCCCAACCTTTCCTGTGCCGTAACATTCCTTCTAAAGTAATTTCTTAACAGCGCAACTCGAAGACGTTGGAATCGAATGAAAGATTTTCATAATTCAGTTTCGAAGAAGCACTGATTCGCAATATAGGAGCAATAAGCTGTGATCAATTGTTGATTAAAGGGATTAGAGCGCGAGTATAAGCGTTTGCTGTTCTAAAAGCGTTCGCTTTAATTAGACTGTTAAAGAGATTCATGCTGCCGACAGTTATCGTCGCTTCAGACATCAACGAGACGGCAGCACTCTCTGTTCCTCGAAGATCACAGTAGACGATTCACTCCATTACTTTAAAATAAAAAGAAAAAAAAAAAAAGAAGAAGTGGTTCCTTCGTTCAACGCGTAGCTTTCATTAATCCTAGAAACGCTCGATTTTTAACGCTAGAACTACCGGCGATTAAAGCAGAGTTGTACCAAAGATATCAAAACGATAAGTATTTCGAAAAATACCTATAATATAGAGCTTTTATTTAACCCTTTCGCTACTACGGACGACTACAGTCGCCCTCCATAAGATGCCACCGAGGTACTACGGGCGACTATAGTCGCCCTCCATAAGATATAAAATAATACAATAACGTAATACAATATAATTGTAAGCATTTATTTGTTTCGGAATAATGCAAAATAAAATACTATCAATGTCTAGAGTGAGATACTTATGGAGAGCGGCTAGTTGCCCGTGGTATCACAGTAGTATAGCGACTATAGTCGCCCTCCATAAGATGCCACCGAGGTACTACGGGCGACTATAGTCGCTCTCCATAAGATGCTACTGTGATACTACGGGCAACTAGCCGCTCTCCATAAGTATCTCACTCTAGACATGCATTGATAGTATTTTATTTTGTATTATTCCGAAACAAATGAATGCTTACAATTATATTGTATTACGTTATTGTATTATTTTATTATATTGCATAATGTAATTTGTTCTCATATGTAAATCTTCTTGCACCTAATTTAAGCTTTGATCCAATATGGCATTACCTAGTCTAATGGTCACTTTCATCTTGCACTGGGACTGTATCCCAGTCATCCATCTGCTTTACACATGTCTAAAGTGGAAATTACTTCATTGGTTTCGTATTAAATCAACGTTTTCCTGACGGTCAAATTACGTGGTTGCTAATAACCCATTCGGGTTGATGCAACTTGAAATTTAAATTAAAAAAAAAAAATTTGTTCTCATACTGTAAATAAAAGTGCGCATGTTAAGACGTTATGAATACCCTGTTTGGAGAAAAAAATTTTCCTTCGAAAACATTCAAAGCAGCTCGGGTTCTCCGCCGCGGTCCTCCCGCTGACGATCGGTGTCGCGCAGCGCCTCGTTCAGCGGGAGTATCGCGGCGGAGAACCCACCCGTAGCGAAAGGGTTAAATATATAGTTTATAAACGTTTAATGATTAGGAATAAAGTTTAGGTGAGCGACTATGACGCGCAATAAACATACAATCAATGTTCAACTCTGTTCAACACTCTACACGCTCTCTCAACGCTCTCTTCAACTCTAATCTCCGCTCTCCTCAACTCTCCGTTCAACACTGTTCTAGCCTCTGTCCAACTCCACTCTACGTTCTGTCCAACTCTGCCTACGCCTCGACCCATCGTCCGTCCGTTGGGTCCGGTCCCCGTCCGTTACGCCTTTATTGCCCTCCGTAAACCACAAGTCCTTAACACGTTAAGCGCCGCGCCGGTCCGTGCGGACCGACGCTGAAATTGTCGTTTAGGCGGCGTTGTTTTCCGAAAACTGACAGTATCAATCTCAAAAAGTAATACCTTATAATTCATCAACGAGTTCTATTAAATCGCATTAAACAAAGATACGACTTTCCTTTCCAGTCCTCTACAATTTTCATCTTAAATTCCTAATTATTTTGCGACCAAATGTTTTTCAATTATTATCACAGCACACAGTCTAAAGGACAGTCGACCAAAATCGGCGTGGCGTTTAACGTGTTAAAACTACGACACTACAATAATAAGCGTATTTGTGCACAGTTTTTTACAAAAATAAATTACGGAAAGTCCCCAAAAATTCATTACTGTAAATTTCTAAAATTTCTATAACAAATTATGAACCGGTCATTTTGACTCGTTCGGTAGTTCCGTTTAGTGTTAATGGATTTAGTTCGACAACATCCAACGAACACAGTTTCACCTTTCCATCTAGCCTTGTCGCTCGCCTCGGAATAGATCACGGTTTCTCCTATCGTTTCGCCCATTTCGAGCCGGCTTTTTTTCCAACGTAAATGAACTCTCGCCGAACCTCGAGACGAGATTTCCATACAGTTTGACGCAAATATCGGCAGAAATCGTTCGGTTACAGAGTTGCTGCTTTTCCCACCCGGCCAGCCGTTTCACGGGGGTAAATGAAACGCAAATCAACTCGGGCGCAGGAAAGTTAAACTAAAAGCGGCGCCATCGGAGGATGAATCGAAATACGTGGACAGGATCGAGGAAATCGGCGCCTGCCACGGGGAATGTATAATGAATATTTCGATGGGCGATCGAACAGAGCCGAAACGCAACGGTGTGGCGCTGTCTAATATCGGGGCTAAGTATTATATCAATCAGCAGGATGTTTGAGCAACTACGCGACGGAATCAGGACAATCAGGCATGACGCAAGGTGTCGAAGTAGATGCCAGTCGAGTCTAACATCGCGTGTCGCGTTGTAAGCGTCGAGGATCACGATCGACGCGTCAAGCATCTTGAAAGCTGACAATGTTACGAGAGAGCTACACGTTATAAGGCAAACAATACACTGTCGAGTTTCAACAGCGCTGGATAGTGTGTGTCTCATAATTTTCCAACGTTCCGCGCTTTGTTTTATTTATTCGTCTGGGTGTTGAACAGTTGGACGTGCACTATTGTCCGTGAGTATTTGACAACCTTCGGTTTGCGTAAAATGTACAAAATATGTTTGAAATAAAGCATCTCCGTATAATTCTTAGCGCAGTATTTCTCTCTTATATTAGGTTGTCCCGAAAATTCTTTCCGTTACCTTCGCGCAGTGGTTTCGTCTAGCAAGGTTTAACCCTTTGCGGACGAGCGCCGCATATATGCGTTTTACGCAAATCATCAAATTGGCCGAAGAACTCATATATGCGTTTGGCGAAAACAGTTGATAGAGCCGAGAAACGCATATATGTGTCCCACCTAAATGCATGTCGATGGCCGAGGAACTCAAATATACGTTCCGCGAAAACAACTGATAGAGCCGAGAAACGAGTATATGTGTTTCTCACTAATATGATCGATGAAGCTAACGTTTCATTGTCAGAAGAATTCTTGTATCGTTTATTTATCCTGTGGAAAATCTGTGTATATACATAAAATATGTCCAGAATTTGAGTTGGAGTGCTATGAACGAAAACCGCGGTTAAGCGGAAATATGCGCTGGCAATTTTAAATGACTATCGCGGCAGGAGCTCGGCACCACGGTACGGTTCACTTCGAACCGTCCCGTCCGCAAAGGGTTAAACAAACATTCAGCGATATTTGTTAACCACTTGCGCTATAAAGACGTGCCACGCACGTCGAGATGCTTTTGTTCCAAAACCGCCAGCGACGTGTATCCCACGTCGATAGGCATTTGTCGCAGAAACAAAAACGACGTGTCCGCCACGTCGGCTAAAAGAGTTGGATCGTTCATTACTCGAGCTACAGTTCCAGAGTGCACGACATCGCGTACCATACAGAAGTAGATTATTAATTAATAAAATATTATTGTCGTTGTGAATATTCATTCATATCCGTGTAAAATTCTTTATGCAAGACCTTACCAACGCGCTAAGGCACTGCTTAAAGGTTTGCACTCGTAGACGCGGTGCGGCGTCGATGTAACTCCTTACCGCGTGTTATATTGCAGAGCGCGGCACGGCAACCAAAAGTTAAATCGTAGCGCAAGTGGTTAAACGAGCGATGGAGGAAAAAATAGAGCAATATGAATCCTGTATAAAATAATAATATACTGTAACACATAAAATATCATGCATCCATTGCTCACTAACAAAACGAAAGAAACTTTCGGGATAACCTAATACTTGTATACAGATTATGTTTCTATGTCAGTCATATAAATTCATATTCATTCTACTCGGGGGTATTTAACACTAGAATTATCAAAGTGGTCAAAATGACCCGTTCGTAATTATTCACAGAAATTTTATAAATTAATTAACCTTAGGGGAAATTTTCCGTGATTTTCTGTTAAATATGTAAGTAAAGCTTTGTCAGAGTTCCATTACATATTATTTTATATACCTTCCAATTTTATTTCTTTGGTAGAAGTAAGTATACTTTAATCGTTGGTAATTCTAGTGTTAAGGGGCTATTACACTGTGACGGCTCCAAAAATAAGCTATTTTTAATAATTTTGTTTTCGAAAACTATTGCATGTATCGATGTAAATTTTTTTTTCACTGTGTGGTTGAATCGGGCGATAGCGACACTCATACAGATTAAGATTCTTTTTAAATTTTTTGTTTCAGATCATCTGGAGAACTTAAATATACTTGTTTTTTCATGGCTTTGCATAATATATGCAATAAAAAAAATTGTTTTCTATTTTCTCAAAGTGTACCATTCAGTGAAAAAAAAAGTTTGTGTCGATACATGAAATACTTTTCGAAAAAAAATTATTAAATATAGTTTATTTTTGGAGCCGTCACACTGTAATAACCCCTTAAATTATAACCTTGATATAAATTTTTTGATCCAATTCTACCAAGTAGTCAAATACTTATGGACGGTAGTGTAGGTATACCAAAAATGCGAAGCAAAATACTAATTTTTATTGCGTAGAAAAATTCTAAAGAGGGTAATAATTTACTGAAACAAAATATATTTTGTAACAAGCAATTTTTATTGCGTAGCAAAATTAAAAAAGAGGATAATAATTTACTTAAATAAAATATATTTTGTAACAAGCAATTTTCATTGCGTAGCAAAACTATAAAAAGGGTAATAATCTACTTAAATAAAATATATTTTGCAACAAGCAATTTTCATTGCGTAGCAAAACTATAAAAAGGGTAATAATTTACTTAAGTAAAATATATTTTGTAACAACTAATTGTTAGAATAACGCGCGGCTTGCTCACCCGTAAATTTAATGGGTGTTCATAAAAATAGGTACATAAAAAATGTACGTAAATCAAGAGATATATACACTGCGATATTTTTAGGTCGTTAAAACGCTCATTATACTCATTTACGAATTTTTAATATTACAAGTTTCGGGTAATAAGGTAAGTCCGGGATAGTTGGACCACTTTTTGGAAACAAGCCATCGCACTGTTTATTACATTTCTCTTGTTTTTTGCGCAATGTGATTATCTACGAAGCAAGCATAAACGTAACTAAATATGAAAAAGAAAATTTGACGTTGTTAACGAACATCGAATCTACTAACACGGTATATCGAACAATTTAGAGATCGTACAGCTTTTCATACGTATTGATGGATCTTCGAGAGCGTATATATACACACTTTTCGTAGTCGAAGGGTTGAACGTTGGATAATGTCCGCGCGTATTCCAAAATCATATAAAA
Source organism: Ctenoplectra terminalis (assembly GCA_019453375.1). NCBI lineage: Eukaryota > Metazoa > Arthropoda > Insecta > Hymenoptera > Apidae > Ctenoplectra > Ctenoplectra terminalis. Next base: position 22,158 of record SMSQ01002550.1, on the reverse strand, counting down.
CAAGATTAACCGCTGATAAAAAATATCAATTTATCGTGTTCTGCGACATTTCCGTGTTAAATGGTGCGAATATTTCGCGATAGATGCTTTCGTTTGTCACGCGGCATACTTTTTTTTTTGTTCCAACACGTTGGATCACTAAATGAGAATTTATTTCGACCGAATGGCATGCATCAACGTTCATTCCAGAATTGGAAAGCAATTTCGGAAAACACGGAAATAATGTCATGCAGTATTTTTACAGAAACTTTAAAAATCGTTAATTATCTTTTCGGTATTCGATAGGGTGAATTGTAGCCCTTTGGTTCTCGAAGGCTTCTTTGTAAAAATATTTCTCTAAGAAGTTGATGGAATTTTTTAAAACTGATGTAAAAACAAATCGCACGTATTTCTATCATACTAAATTTCAATCGTTTCTCAAATTTAGTCAGTTTTTTATTTTCATATACACGGTTCAAGTTGGAGAACGTCTATTAGCAAAAAAAAAAAAAAAAAATAATAGTTATACAAAAAAAAAAAAATTATTATTATACAGAAAAATAATAGTTATACAAAAAAGAATAACTTTACAAGATTAGTCAATAATATTTGCTCATAAAAATTAAAAATAATATAGATAACAGATGTATCTTTTAGTAAAAAATATTTTGCATTGCTTCTACCTAATATTTTCAACAGAAAAAAAATCAAAACACCTCCTAGGAGGCACCGTGGTCAATCTATAAAATTTCTATAAGAAATTACGAATTGTTTATTTTTACCAGTCTGGTAGTTCTGGCGTTAACACGTTGACTGCCGTGGGGGCCACCGGCGACCGGCGACGCGACCAATAGTAAAATACATAATTAGAGTAAATATGGATATTGATAAATTTTAAAATAACACCATTGTTACTATAATGGTTTGAAGAAATTAATACCATACAGAACATGCAAAAATAATTTGATCAATACAAGGAAAATATTGATATTATTTTGTTCAACATAATACACATCGCATAATAAGAAATTCATGTTGGCGCCATGGGCAAGCCACGTAAAATGCGCGTGGCAATCAACGTGTTAAATACCCCCTTTTTTTTATAATAATAATATTAACCCTTTGCAGTTGAAAGACACAATTTTGCGATATTTGTCCCGAGGAACAGAGAATGAATTTTGACGAGTGCTTTTTAAAATATTGCACGAACCAAAATTATCAAGCTTAAGATACAATATTAACCCTTTGCACTCGACTGGCGCCGCTACGGCGACACGCATAATTTTCTTCAGGAATTAAGTTTCGAATTAAATTCTGTATCTTCGTCAATTCAAAGGCTTCTTTTTTTTTTAAATAAAGTAAATTAACTAAGTAAATAAAGAATCGTAAACATTTGTAATTTTCTGTTTCTCTTTCCTAAAGAACACTAAGTTTTCACAGTGGCCCTTTGAAACTTAAAAAAGTTCACGAGTGCAAAGGGTTAACTATGGTAGAAGAACGTCATTATTTAATCCATAGGTTAGCGATCAAATAACCCAAATATAAAAAACTTTTCCACGGTAGTGCAAATAAGAGTGAGATTTGGTTGATAAATGTCGCAAGATTCAATTCTCTACCGTCTCAGGAAACAATCGAGCTTCTGAAGAAGCGAAAAAATCTAATTTGTCCCAACGGAATGTCTAATTCGACGAAACAAGCAGCTCGATGAAATCTCCATTCGCGCTGCAAGAATGAATCTGCGTGGCAATTTTCAGCACGTCAGATTTGCCGCTGAGCAAAACACCTTTTCCCGAGATTCGTTTAATTGGAATAATCTTGGCCTCGCAGTTAATTACGAGAGGCGAAGCGTATACGGCGCGTTTCTATTATTTCAACAAACAACCGAATCATTTCCATCATCGTTCACTCTCCGCCAAATCTTTCCCTTCGATTGGCCGATCGAACCGTGCAATTTCGTCTATTAAACTTCATCGGGCTTTCTTCTAAAAACACGTCCGATATTTTTGTTTCGTCATCGAAACTGAATAATTCCCTCCCTGCTTTTCAACGCGTAACAGAATCCACGCGTAAATCGGATTCAACCGATCGCGTATCAACACACTTACCGGATCGATAAACGCTTTTATTTTTGGTTGGCGCATACGAAATTGGTCGTTTGGTGGGGAATCTGATGGGGAATCTGGATGAAAAAAATTTCGTTCCCACTTTATTTATTCAAAATCATTTTTATTGATTATACGTTTTCCTATTGTAGTGGTAAGCGTGGAGTGTAGGTTTGGTCTGGAGCGATAGACGTGTGAACGAAGAGTATTTGGGAACGAGTGATAGAGGTGTGAAAGAAGAGTGTTTGGAACAGTACGATAGATGTGAGAATGAAGAGTGTTTGGGTTTTTTTAAAAAGTTTATACCAAACATTTTTTTGAATTTTAAACAGTTAAGAAAATAATATCATGTGTCTGTTTAAATAAGAATACAAAATAATCGGATCTTTTTAAATTCTCCCCATGAAGTCAAATAACTTCTAAACTTGGATCGTCTTCATAAATTTTCCGCGAAAAATCAAATAACATTTAACGAAACATTTTTTTTTTGTATTTTAAGCAGTAAAGAAAATAATACAATGTATCTCTTTAAATAAGAATGCAGAGAAAAGAAAAATCGGATCATCTTTTTAAATTCTCAGCATGAAATCAAATAACTTCTAAAATAATACCATGTATCTCTTTAAATAAGAATGCAAAAAAAAAAGAAAAATCGGATCATCTTTTTAAATTCTCACCATGAAATTAAATAACATTTATACCAAACATTTTTTTGTATTTTAAAAAGTTAAGAAAATAATACCATGTATCTCTTTAAATAACAATGAAAAAAAAAAAGAAAAATCGGATCACCTTCATAACACTAGAACAACCAAAGTGGTAAAAATGACCCATTCCTAATTTTCTGTAGAAATTTTATAAATTGACTATAGCATCTCGCTTCGTTTCCCTTGCATTGCGTATTTTTTTTATATACCTTTCATTATGATTTTTTCGCAAGAAATAAGTATCCTTTATTTGTCGGTAGTTCTACTATTAAATTCTCACCGTGAAATCAAATAACAATTATATCAAACATTTTTTTGTATTTTAAACAGTTAAGAAAACAATAACGTGTATACGAATAAACCGAAATGAAGAACAAAAAATTTCCAAAGGACTAAAAAAGTAGTCGCAACTATTATCCCACAAGTCTAAAACGCATAGTCTTTTTTTTTTTTTCTTTCTTTTACCACATCGCTCAAAAATTCTATCGCCTTTCACGTCTACGTTGACCGATGATCCGAACCGAAGATTCCAACACGGTGATTAAAATTGCATTAGCCTCCCTGCACGGTCTGCTTTTTCGACATCGTTCTCGAAGATTCGGTTTTGTCTTCGTCCAACGTGCCTACACCTAATTTTTCCCGAGAATTTGTGTCGAAGAACGATTCTACGTCTCCGTACCCGGTGTTATCGCGAGCAGTTACGCTTCGTAACCGGATTTAATAAATTAGTCCGCTCCGCCCACGCTCCTTCCCCGTATTGGCCCCATCAATTTGAATGTCGAGTTTTATGCACCGGATATGTGCATACACGCCTCGGCAATATCTAATAGTCTGCCTTAAGACGGAACAAATTATAGATCTGCGAGAAAACTTTAGCAGGCAAGGCGTTTGGTTAACACGTTGACTGCCATGTTGGTCACCTGTGACCGAAGTTTATTTTTTCAGTGGGACCACGGTGGTCACCTGTGACTGGTGCGCCTCAAATATTTACAATCGTCGGAGTAACAGGAATATCGTCAACTAAAGAACGTTAAGTTTTGCGCTTCATTGGGCTAGCTATGGTGGACGTGCGTGATTTTCTGTAAGAGTTAAAAGGTAAATTTCATATTTTAGATTAGTTGGGTTTAAGTTGAATTTCATATTGTTTTGTTTCAAAATAAAGTAAATGAAGGAAATAAATAAAAATCGTAAATATTTAGAATATTCGTTCTTTCTTTTTCAAAGCAATATTTTAAGTTTTCATAACAGTTCTCTGAAACTTAACAAAGTTTAGGATTTCATATTTTAGATTAGTTGGGTTAAGTTAAATTTCATATCTTCGTCACATATTTCTTTTTTTTGTTTTAAAATAAAGCAAACGAACGAAATAAGTAAAAATCGTAAATATTTAGAATATTCGTTCTTTTTTTTTCAAAGCAATACTTTAAGTTTTCATAATAGTTCTTTGAAACTTAACAAAGTTTAGGATTAACCTTTTGCGCTCCATTGGCGCCTCTATAGTCGGTATGTGTAATTTTCTTTAGGAGTTAAAAGGTAGATTTCATATTTTAGATTAATTAGGTTTAAGTTAAATTTCAAATTTTTTGTTTCAAAATAAACTAAATGAACGAAATAAATATAAATCGTAAATATTTATAATATTCGTTTTCTTTTTCAAAGCAATACATTAAGTTTTCATAACAGTCCTTTGAAAATTAACAAAGTTTAGGAGTGCAAAGAGTTAAATATAGCTGATTAGACAATGGTACGCTAAGTGAGTCTAACGATATTCGTAACGTGTTAGAGTTTTTTAACCTTTTTGCATCATTAGCGCATATATGCATGCAAATTTCCTGGTGATTATCATCAAATATGCGCACAATTTTTTTAGGCATTATAGACAGAGCACATATGCACGCAGTTAGCGAAGAATAGTTTGCTATAAGAAAATTTTAGTGGTAAGACCCAATTTTTCACTTTACTACGTGATGCAAACAGGTTAAGCAGATAAATCTACTGAATTCATTATAAATAAATATGTATATCTTCCCTTTGAAAACAGTGTAATATTGTTATAGCCATTCATGTACATTTCAGTGGTCACTGATGACTTTAATATTAATGTGACCACTTTATAACGAATTCATACATAATAATAACAATAATAGACAATGGTGTGAAATAAAAAGTGCAGCGTTCAACGATAAAAAAATTTAAATTAAAACATTACATATTTATTTTATTTTATCAAAGTTTACTTTCAGCCTCACGGCCATAAAAAGGACTCGGTGTGCGCGTTTCTCCCTACTTTCACTCATTTTTACAATTTCCCTTTTATTTATATCCATCAGTCTTTCAATTTTAATTCTAAACTTTCTAACTTTAACATTTCTAACTTATCCTATCCTATCTCAACCTCCCTAAATTCTTTTCTATATTAGATATGCATACCTATTTATATATATATTATTATTATTATTTATATTATTATTATTATTTCTATTATTATTATTATTTCTAGTATTATTATTTCTATTCTTACTATTTGTATTATTATTATTTTATATTTTATTATATATTATTATTTTGCATACATGCAAAAAAAAAGAAGAAGAAAAGAAATTGAGTTTTTTGAATCGAGATTATCAGAATATCGCCTTAAGTTCTCTTGACCTATAAATTTGTCGACTTTTGTGACAGTCTGTACGTATATTGCCTATTAATCTATAGGTACAAACATTTTGAATCGCTTTGGAGCAAAACATTTTGAATAGCTTTGAAGCAAACGATTTTGACAGCGAAACGTTTGCATTTTAATTAACCGCATGATTAATTTAATCGAATAACCCATTAAGAAGTTGTTTCGAAGCGTTGTTCCATAATGATCCGCGCATCGTTCCTAGATCAAAGAGGAATTTCATAAAATCATCCTACCTCCGGCAGACTTATTAACGACTCAATCACGAAGCTCGTTGAACCATTCGACTTTCGTTGAGAACGTAATGTTCCCCTCGAACTACAACAATTTTCACCAACTACGTTCGACGTAGGATTTTTACTCTCCGCCTGGGAGAACGAATCGCGTTAAACGAAATGCATGCAGTACGAAAATTGCGCACGAAAACCCGACAATCTGCACAACTAATTTTCCCTGAAATTGCCAGTTAACGAGCTTTTCCTGTGCAACAACGAGATCTGTCCGTCTTATGGACTCCACACGACGAAATAATAAATTACCTCTTCAGCGTGACGCGCGCGCGATTTCTATCGACTTTATCGCGTTGAAACTGTTACGTTTCTTACATTTTCCATGCATATTTACCTAGGATAATGATACCGACAATGTTTCACGATAAAATTTGATTAATCTCCTATGAGAGAAATTTTATTCAAAAAATTGCGGTTCATTAAAATTTGTTGTTTATCAGAGAACCAAGAATTAGTAATTAGAACAGATAGATTAGTTGGCACCGTTGTTTTACAGTGACATGTAAAATAATAGTGGAAGAGTATAAGTAGAGTAAGACTCTGTGTAGCGCTACTCTGTTGAACGTGATTTTTTTTTAATTCTGAAAAAGTTCTAAATATTCAGCTAACTGAACAATGGTGTGGAATAAATGTTTTTAAAGTGTATAAATATTTAGTCACCTTCGGTTTATTTAAAATAAAGAAAATATACTTGAAATGAGGCAGTTCGATGTAATTTTTAACATAATATTTACTATACACTCATGCAAAGACTATGCTTTTACGTAAATCATATAAATTTATATTAACAGTAGAAGTACAGGATCAGTCACAATGACTAGTTCATAATTTTTTGTAGAAATTTTATAACTTTACAATGATATATTTTTAGGGATTTTTCATAATTTTCTTATAAAAATAATTTTCTTATAAAAAGTAATTTCTAATCAAAATTTTATAAATTTGCAATGACATATTTTTAATTATTTTTCATCCAATTACAATGACTGGTTCATAATTTCTTATAGAAATTTTAGTAATTTACAATAATGAATTTTTGGAGATTTTCTGTAATTTTTTGTAAAAAATATATACAAAGAATTGTTACCCTTCCTACAGGTATCTTTTCAAATATCTATCACTTTATTTTCTTCGCTACAAATAAGTCTACTTTAATCACAGGTAGTTCTAGTGTTAAATATTATATAAATTTATATTGATTACTAAAATTTATATTAATTAATATTAATATAAATTTATATAAACTATGGATCAAAATAAAGGACACGCGTTTTAAGAATTTTCTTTCTTTTACAATTTAACAGCAATTATCAGATTCACAGTTCTTTATTCCAAGAAAGGACACGTTTGCACCACCAACTACACAATATAACCAACTCTTCACACCTACCACGCAAATGCTTAAAAAAAAACAAAAAAAAAACAACAGAAGTTCCAATTATTCAATGGTTCCATACAGTTTCGACAAAATTATATTCTTCCTGGCAGACAAGGTCTTATCTTTCAACAACCATCCGAAACACTTCTTTCCCTCATAAACTGTCCAACGATCACGTATTCCGAGCCGCATCGCTTCAACGCAATACCCCGAGATACCTCTTACTCCCATAATGCAACAATTGTAACTAATCGTAAGTACTCAAAGCAAAACTCTGTTCGGTCAACAAAATTTCATCGTCGAACCGATAAACCCCTTTTCGCATCAATCCAAAGAGAATCGTTCATGCTCGCTTACAGATACGTCCAATTTCTACAACAAAGCAGTTCTTTGAGCAGAGAGGAGCACACGTCCTGCCACGATTTCCGACGCTTTAATCGCGACTGCTTAAAAACGAGCGCTCGAAAATGTTGGGAGCGTGAATCAAGCCGAACCGTACGCGATGATAGCGTGGCCCGGAATCGTCGGGTACAACAGAGAGGCTAGTAAATAGGGAGTTGGAATTCGGTGGTAACCGAGGCTCGATACGGGCACAGAAAGCGACCGTGTACATTCGTCACAGAGGATTTACTGTCAGATAGTCGATTACATGCTTCGCTTGCTTATTGCGCTTTGAACGGGCGAATCTTGCCGTCTGTACGCATAAATGCCACCCCATCCAAGCCCGTAGCTGTTGCCAGAACCAAAAGATTCCGCGACTTTTCCAAAAAAGGTAGACGAAAGACGCGACAATGCACGAATTTCAACGGCGCGATACCGCCTCTACCGTGTCTACCTTCCCCATTGTGCTCTTTACTTCTTTTGATTTCGCGATTCTCTCCGCAGCGAGAGGAAAAACTTGAATTTTTCCTTTGTCCCTAATTTCCTGGTCCCTTTGTTCGTTTCTTTTTTTTTTTTTTTTCAAAGTCTAGCTATCGCGACGAGCCCGCGGACAGGGACGCGACATCGGATCGAAAGTCCCGAATCGTCCCTTCCATTTCGAACAACCGAATGACGTATGGCTGTGACAAATATTTAGTCCATCGAAGCTAATCGAGAATCGTTAACCGACGGGTCAATCTAGTTCCGCGAACGTCCAAATTCCAATTGCATTCACCCTGATTCCTCGTTATTCCGCGTTTCCGCGTTGAAAATTAGCACGTTCGTTTGCTCTTTTTTTTTTTTCTTTCGCTCGACCGGCAATGTAAGAACGCTCAACGACCGCGTAATCGTTTCTTTTTTCTTTTCTTTTCTTTTTTTTCTCAGCGGTTCGGTATCACAGGGTGATCCGCTTGAAATCGCAAATTAAGGACGGCTTAACGAGCTAATGCAGCGGCCGCGAAGATCTGCAGGGAAAGAAACGAAAGGATATGCGAGCTCTGCGTCTGACAGTTTTCACGGGGAGCGGAAAAATCTCGCGTTCAAAGTAAATTTTAATTGCACGGATAAACCTCCTGAAGGTAAACCAAAATACCTTTGCAATATTAAACGGGGAACATATGTTTCTGGTAGCACGTACCGCGGATATTAACATACGAGAACGGTAAACGTGCAGTGCCATCCTGAACAGAACCTACCGTCGAAACGGTTCTCGTTGTAACAATTACAGGATTAAATTCTACGTTAACCGATATAAAACATTTAACCCGATCGGGAAATTAATTAGTTCCTTCAACGTTTCTCGACACTATCTCTTTCACTTTGTAGCCTCGACCCATCGTCCGTCCGTAAAAGAGAGAAAAAAAAAAAAAAAAAAAAAGAAAAAAAAAGAAACGAAAAGAAAAGGTTGAAAATAAAAATGGAGCGGAAACACAATTCGACCCTTTGGTTCTTATTAATAAGGTTAATACGGTAACCGGCCACTGCGGTGTAACACCGTGCACTTATTTCAATTCTAAGGGACGAGAAAATGGCCGTACGGGAAGATATGCAAATCTCGCACAGCAGGGGCGGTTAAACGTTCGTGAATTTTAAATGTAATAGGATTTCATCGATTGCCCTTGGCCAGCACTGTGTGCGATCCTTCTGTCCGTTCGTTGTCTGGGAAAAAAAAAAAAAAAAAAAAAAAAAAAAAAAAAAGGGGGAACGCTTTTAACGGGTCGCGATTGTAATAAAGTTCGCGTGCGTCTGGCAGCCCTAAACGATTTACATTCAAGTATCCCGAATTTATGGCCCGTCTGGCCGGTGGACCGTCAGATTTTCGAAATCGATGCTTTAAAATTGCACGCTGTATCGACAGAGCCGATCTTATCCGGCTTTTTGTCGAAATTCGAGCGCTCGTCGATGTCGAAATCGCTAAAAATTGATAATTAAAATATCGTGGAAAATGGAACCGTTTCGCTCGTACTCTCCAAACGATGCGTTTAAATTGAAAAACAAAAATTGCACCGTGAACGCGATGAAGGTAAAAATATCCGCAACGTTAGCGAAAAAGCAACAGTTAGAGAAATTAATTAAAGCGTGCACTAATTTCTCGATACCGATCGAGCCTCTCCTGTAACAACGGGATGGCTTATAAAAATTCTGTATCCGAGCATGGTATATATTTTCTATTTCGCGACACCGCTTCAAGTATCGTGTCAAATAAACTACGCTGTGTTATTTACGAGTTCTAGCTGCAACACCATGCTGAAAATAGAATTGATGAGCTTTCTGGAAAAAAGATCTCATACACCTAAGTGCCGTTTTCTCGATAAATTGTTTCCAATAAATCAGCAGTCCTTAAAGAAATTATTCGTAAAATTTCGTTTCAATGTTCCGATCATTGAAATTAGGGAAGTACTTATCGTCGAGTCACGAGGATGAGCGATTTTTGACACGACGGTGCTATTTTGATTCCTCGTATAACAGTACATTTGGGGAAAATTGTCATTGGCGGTTGAAAGTAGAAGCTTCGGTATTTAAAATATTCCAAAGAAAATTATTGAACAATTTTTTTGAGAATTATAATTACTGAATACTGAAAGATTAACAATTTTTCAACTAAAATTTATGGATCTTTTAAATTCGGCTATGGGTGTATTTTCCATTCAAATAGCGCTATGGCATTTCTATTTAATTTGTAAATATATTAATGTAAGTATATATACATTTATTTTGTAAATAATAGTGTACTACTGTAATAGTTATGAAAAATTAGATTTATGAAAAAAGGGGACACACAACTGTTCGAATATATTAATTTATTTTTAAAATGGCACTATTGTAAGCAACCAACTCATATCTACATTTTACGGAAATAACAAAGTTTTTTAAGGACAATTAAAGTTGGAGACATTCATAAGGACGTTCATTCTCAAAATGGCGCTATTCTAAGCAACAAACTCATATCTATATTTTATGGAAATAACAAAGTTTTTTAAGGCCAATTAAATTTGGAGACATTCGTAAGGACGTTCATTCTCAAAGTGGCACTATTGTAAGAAACAAACTCATATATATATTTTATGGGAATAACAAAGTTTTTTAAGGACAATTAAATTTGGAGACATTCATAAGGACATTCATTTTGAAAATGGCACTATTTCAAGCAACAAATTCATATCTATATTTTATGGAAATAACAAAGTATTTTAAGGATAATTAAATTAAGAGACATTCGTTCTCAAAATGATACTATTGCAAGCAACAAACTCATATCTACATTCTATAGGAACAACGAAGTATTTTAGGGATATTTAAATTTACAGACATTCATAAGGACATCCATTTACAAAATGGCATTATTCTAAGCAATAAACTCATATCTATAGTTTATAAGAACAACAAAGTATTTTAAGGACAATTAAATTTGGAGACATTCATAAGGACATTCATTTTGAAAATGGCGCTATTTTAAGCAACAAATTCATATCTATATTTTACAAGAACAACAAAGTATTTTAAGGACAATTAAATTAAGAGACATTCAGTCTCAAAATGGCACTATTGCAAGCAACAAACTCATATCTACATTTTATGGAAATAACAAAGTATTTTAAGGACAATTTAATTTATAGACATTCATAAGGACATCCATTCTCAAAATGACACAATTGTAACCATCAAACCCATATCTACATTTCATAGGAATAACAAAGTATTTTAAGGACAATTAAATTTACAGAAATTCATAAGTACAACCATTCTCAAAATGGCACTACTCTAAACAACAAACTCATATCTATACTGTACAGAAACAAACAAACAATTTTAAGGACAACTAAATCATCGACCCAAACGTAGCTATAAATTAAAAAAAAAAAAGCTATATCTAAAACTTCCTTCCCAATTTACTCAAGTCGCAATTTTGGCCTACGAGCTCCTCTTCCAGAAAGCTCCTCAATTACGTTTCCCGATTCGGCAACGGTATAACGTCGGCAAGATTACGCCCGAATCGAGGAGGAAGCTCGAACGAGGCAATCCAGGCTGGTACCTCGGCAAAGTAATACGTCGGACGCGAGGATCGGCAAGTTTCGTAGAGCCGAGACTAGCCAGACAGGGGACAAATAGTTTTCGCGTTGCACCGTCGGTAATCCTGTTTACAATAGCTGATTGCAATAAAATTTACATGCACCCGTCCACTTTGCCCTTCCCTTGGCTCCGCTACGGACAGTGCCTCTCAAAATTTACATGCGGGCTGGTTAAATTCATGCTCGTCCAATCCTCCGCGATTTACATTCGCCATACGCAGTTGCGAATTTTATGCTACGCGTACCGTTCACACGTGCTTTATTTTCCCTGCTCCTGCCCGGGTTGGCAGCATTTTTTTTCCCCTGTTCGCACTTCGCTCCACTGTACGAACGAATACACGCACGGATGCGCGTGCGCTACGGGGAAACAAAAAAAGAGAATAAAAAAAAAAAAAAGAAGGAAGAAAAATAGGTTTCGAATTGGAGGGAAACAATTCGCAATACCGATATACACGCAGCGAAACAACGTCAACGTGACAACGACAGTGTCGTCAACGATTCATTTGCGTCTATCGACAATGACGTTTATTACCTCTTTTAAGAGCGCCAGAACGGTTTGAACGGTACACACTTAATGGATCGCAATTAAAATAGGACCATGTATTTCAGTGCTCTTTTACACGAAGTGTTTTTCGTTTCATTTTGTTGTTTTATTTATTTATCTATTTTTTTTTTTTTTTTTTTTTTCCTCGGATCGTGTAGATACACGTGCAGATGGATCGGATGAGACGTCGGAGGGAAGCGAAATGGGTGTCGATTGGGTGATATATTAATTCCGGAAAAAACACGGGCAACCAGCATTTACGACGAGATTTCCGTAGAAATGACGATGGAAAATGTTTGCCTCGCGTTTTGTTGACTCAACATAAACGCATTTAAATTTCGAGCGTAATAAAAAATGGCGCAGGTGCGCCGAATGAAAATTTCAAGCCCGCTTTATAATTTCCTGGCTGGTGTACGACTATCAAGGGAAAAAGGTAGCTCGAAACACTGGAAAATTAAACGCGCGGGTACGCCGTGCTTATTCATCATCGAATATTAGACAAACCCGTGTTGTAATCGAATACACTATTAATTCAGCCAAGAGGCTAATTTATGGAGAGTTCGTGAATCGGTTAATAATGATTAAATACGAGCCAATTGAGTCGTTCGGAGGTAATTTTCAAAAAAGCCTCTGGTCTTTAACGTTTAATTAGAATCTTTTCTATGGAAGTTTTAATCGATACGAATTGGAAAACTGTAGTTTCCAACTCTCGGTCATTTAGAGCCGGTTTAATTTTCAAGCGACTGTGGTTTAAGAATGAATAATAACTTTGAACCGGAAGAAAAATTGAGAATATATTTTCAACATCGAATATGTTTTGATAAGAAAAAGTTAAGAAAACGAAGTAACAAATATGATTAGTCGGAATGTCTTGAAAATAACTGTGGATCGATAGTTAGATCGATATTTTACCCCAACCGATTCGTTTTTAATAAGCTACTTCCAAAATCTGTATCGAACTTCCCTTAATATAAATATAAATATAATATAAATATATATATACGTTAGTAAATATAAATATAATATAAATATAATATAAATATAAATATATTATATTTATATTTACTAACATATATACATCGGTAAAAATCGATGAAATTTATTTTTAATCAATTAGAATGTGTTTTATATTATGAAACTGCAAGGAACGAAGCAAGATGGAACGTCGAGTCTAGCTCGACATAAGAGTGCAAAGGGTTAACCCTTTGCGGACGAGTGTCGGAAAATAGCCGCCCAAGTCTGTTCACCGTTGCGGACGCGAATTATACAGTGACGTCCATCTATATAGCGGCGGCAATATTTACACAATCGTTCCTAGCATAATTATTAACCCCTTGGCTACTGTGGGCGCATATACGCGCTCAGAAATTTTGCTTCTGTGACACGAAGAGCGCATATAAGCGCTCAATACAGTTTGATTTTCCGACACGGAGGACGCATATAAGCGCTTTGAAAATTTTATCTATCATTATTCCGATAGATCTCATTTCAGTTAGACGAAACTGACATTGCGAATGAATTCTTACCCGTGTGGTACGACCGGCGCGACTCAAAAGCTGCCGTAGCCAAAGGGTTAAGATCACTGTTACACTATTTTTAATGTTTCTTTAAAAATAGCATCGGTATGTATTACTATACAAACATCGAAATGACGGCAAGAAACCATTTCGAGAAAATAGCTGTACAAAGTCACACGAACGTGACGGCCGTCAATGTGTTAAGTGCGTGTCTCGATACCTCTCGTCCAAAGTGACGAACGCTCGCCGCCCGACTCCGTCCGCAAAGGGTTAAAACAAAAAAAAAAAGGAAAAAAAATCGTTTAGAAGAACCACGTCCGAGGCATATCGATTAAAGTTTCAACTCATTCTTCACACAGCCCCAAGAAATCTCTCTCATCGTGGTATCATAAATCATAAGTAACAGTCTTTTCTCTACTCCCTTTCAATTATTCTCAACGGATCATCCCGAACCATTCTTGCGCGATCGCATTGCGGCTTCCTTAAGAATACATTCTCCCCGTCCATTCATGGCGTCGATATGACCGATCTCCATCAAAGAAATTTTATTATTTCCACAGTAAAATTGATCGTTGGAAACACGTAGCGCCTAGTGGCCCCTGGTCCATCCACCGTCGCGAATGCGGTCGTTAGAACGATCGCCGTGGGACCGCTTCAAGATGGGCTTTTAGATTCGTAAAATTTATTGTCAAATTTTTATCGACCCCGATACGATGTCAATTTTATCCGAGTCCACGATGCATCCGCTGATTTTAACCTGAATTCTAGGTTACACGGCTTGGACGGGGGAAACTTAAGCGCTCGATTTACGAGCGCATATTTTTCTTCTCGTTTTACTTAAGGTATTATTAGGTCACTAGGACTCGTTCGCTGTTTTATACATTACTTCTCTTTTACAACAAAATTGCATTTACTTTATTTCGATTATTTTATCGTGGACCGGGCATTCAGGTATGTTAAAACCTGATGCGCATCAAGATACGGGGCATAATAATAAATCTTGAAACGTCTAGTTAATATACAGAGTGGTCCGTATAACCGTTACGAGTAATAACTTTATTCTCGGTTCGATTAAAAATATATTTTAGAGGATATAGATTAATGCTTTGGAGATAGGTTACAGTTGTAGGATCGTATATTTTTTGCTACTCTAACGATGTGCGTGCAATTAATAATTGTGCT
>SMSQ01002539.1:8829-27802 GCA_019453375.1 Ctenoplectra terminalis | reverse complement strand
TTTTATTAAAAGTAAAGAAGTATATATTACAATATTAAAATGTTATAATACGACTTGTAATATTATAATAATATAATAATACAATATTGCAATACGTAGATGAAAATATTCGATTAAGAATAAGCCTACGAATGCCGTCTACCGAAGACCGCAGGTTCCCAGTAGAAAAGCCTGTTATTGTTCAGACACGGAAGTTCCGACTTCAATTCGAAGTTACGATTCACAGGCATTGTTCTATTCCTGCCTAACGATAACTTGCTTTCGTGCTCGTTGGTCTCCTTAGGGAGCCACCTGTTGACGTTCGGTGAACAATTGTCGCCGATGTCACTTCCACGTCTTCCTTTTGGGCCGAGCAATTCCAATCGAACCGTCGTCGAAACGAGTCTATCGTGTTTTTAATTGATTCGATTCCCTTTTTTTTTCCTCCCGAAATGAAAAGCCGTCCGAGCGCTTCGAGTCGCTCTCGATGCACAGCGTTACAAAGGAAAAGTGTTCTAGGCCTTGAAAATGTACAACAGAAGCGACGGTGAAGAGGAAATGTTGATATAAAATTGATTAATCGTTTGAGTCCCAACTCGGTTTCCATCGATGCGCGACTTTACGGCCACAAAATATTTAAATAATATTTTTATATTATTTAAACACGCCGATATCTGTACTTATATGCTCGGAAAGATGTCAGAACCACGCTGAATTCAAAAAATTACAACTTACCGTATGAGAGCAGAAAACAGCGCAAAAGCGCTCCTTGGCATGTTTAATCGGAGAATAAGACAACCGCTGTCGCGCCGCTTGGCATTTTTCCAGAGGGAATAAGACAAGCGAAAAAGCGCTCCTTGGCACTTTTGGAAGGAAGAATAGGAAAGACACGTGGCACTCAAACGGTTAATATCAATCTCATAAAAGAGAAAGAATGTTAGAATATATGGTGAGGGAAAATGTGCATGCGAGGATTGAGAATAGAGAGTCGGAGAGTGAGCTTTGGAGAGAATATAGAGAGTGTGTGAGAGATAGAGTCGAAGAGTGCAATATGAAATTTTTCAAAATATAGATACATTAGTTTGTAACTTTTAAGTCACGCAAAACCATAGAGGGTTTAATCGTCATTGCTAACGACTACGCGTCGAAGCGAAAACCAGCGCAAATAAGAACATTAAACGATAGGTGTAAAAGTGACTACGGAAAGACCAGTTGGCAGGAAACAACAGGCGTGCATAAAGTGAAGAAGGAAACGATACAATGCGAAACAGCAACAATGCTGAAGTACCTTGCGCGTGTTCTGTTGGAGCATCTCACGATTGCTCTTCTATGCGCGCTCTCGTTTCGCTGTTTTCGTTATTTCTCGGTGGTTTCGTAGTTTCGAAAACGTCACGGTTGGCCGCTCTGATTTCGTTTCCACGCGTGCCTATTTAATTTAGCCGACTTCCGAGGCGAATTCTCGAAAGCGCGTTAAGGACCGAGCGATGAGGTTAGCTGAATTTATGTATAAAATATTTGTGGTATTTCTGGGGTAGTAAAACGGGAGAAACGTGAATGTTTGGAATCTGTAACAATAACTGTGAATCGTTAGTAGACTCTGGAATTTATATGTAAATTCATATTTTTGAGAATATGGTAATGAAAGAGAAAAAGATGGAATGTTGTTATATAATATAATTTTTTTTGTTGGAATATTATTTTTTCTAGTGGGTATTGTTAGAAGCACTGTAATTTAAGTACTTTGTATATTTTTTAATATTATTTGCACTCGGTGGAATTTTGTAATTTAAAATTTTTTATAAATTCATAAAAATGTGTAGTCCAATTGTTGGCAAAAATAGCGTAACTAAATTATTACTTTCGGGTTTCGTTATTTCAGAGTAATTTAATAAATGAAATAAATAAGTTTAAATATTAACAATATTTAAAAATAGCAATAAAGAGCACAGTTATCAAAATAATAAGTATAAACCATAAAATGAGGACACGCGATTCACTGTTACCTGAAAATAGCTATTACATACACGAGACCTTATTTCAAACTAATAAGAGAAGCCCCAACTTCGGCGCCGATTTTAATGAAACTTTAAGGACATGTAGTAAACTTCTTCCTCTTTAAAAATCATCCCCTATATAAGGCTAGATACTCGAAACTTTCTGAGTTATTTGCTTTTGGAGCTTCCCGCGTGTATTAAATACAAGTTCCATTTATATTGCAGGTTAAATTAAATAGACGTGGTAAACCAGATTTTACACAATCCGCTGAACCAAAATTATTTACGTATTATAAGAAAATTGATAAAACTGTTAAAAATTTATAAAGCATAGAAAAAATATTTCGGATCATTTTTGTCGTTATGTAAATTTTTGCATCGGTGTGAAATGATCCCTTG
This sequence comes from Ctenoplectra terminalis, assembly GCA_019453375.1. Taxonomy (NCBI): domain Eukaryota; kingdom Metazoa; phylum Arthropoda; class Insecta; order Hymenoptera; family Apidae; genus Ctenoplectra; species Ctenoplectra terminalis. The sequence continues at coordinate 25,430 of SMSQ01002539.1, read as the reverse complement.
AAGTTTTAGAAAAATGATATCTCAAAAACTAATATAGAAAAAAAAAAATCTTGGCCGTATTATATGAAAATAATAATTCGTAAACTTGCGATTGAGCAGCTATAAAAAAAAATACGTGTCCCGTATTTTCACCTGTTTAACGTATCCAAAAAGTTTCATAAAAATCGGAGACGTTCGATACGTTTCCTTCTAAGAAAAAACATTGTTCAAGTGTAGCACGCCGATATCAACGAAACTTACGTACGAGATAAAAAAAAAAGTTGCGCGTAGATGTTCGTTTATCCACCTGTTAGATCGCTCCAAATTTTCTGTTACCGATTACTAATTCTTATCCGCGGATCGTTTGATTTCCTTCGTCCCTTGCAAAATGGTACAATTTGGTGTTCGCCCGGTTTTCGTTATCGTGTCTTCAATTATCGCGTGTAGGCAGTCGCAGCTGCTTCCTGCGGGTAGAATTTATGCGAGCGGCTCATTGTAATCGAAAAGTTTGCCCGCGCGTATCGCGGAGCGGCGGAAGTCTACGGGCATAATCCGGAAAATTGCGGTCGAGAAACGAATTTATGACGGCGCTCGACGCGCGTAATTTAAATTCTCTTGGCTCGTCCATTTTCCTCCTTTCTTTCTTTCTTTCCTTCCTCGTCGCTGGTGCGTCGCTTCGAGGAAATATTACCGGCTCGCGGTACGCGTGTTGGAGCAGACCGGAAGGATAAATAGAGAGGATGTCGGAAACGAAATAACGGAGAAATTAAGAGACATGGAAAGTGGAGGATGAATCGAAGAGAAAAAACCGGAGATGTTTGTGGGGTTGAGGAATTTAATCCTTTGAAGCATGGTAGGGTTAAAACTGTCCCACCATTTTAATACCTGAATATGTATAATGGGATATTTTTTTTATACTCCTCGAAAAATTAAAATTACTTAGATAGTTAGAGATTATTTATATTCTGTCTTATAATTAAATACTTAAATAACTTTGTATTTATTTATTTTATGTATAAAATACTTTTAGTTACACAGTTAGAGACTATTTACATTCTGTCTTGTAATTAAATACTTAAATAACTTTGTATTTATTTATTTATTTATTTTATGTATAAAATACTTTAAATTACATAGAGACTATATATATTCTGTTCTATAATTGAATACTTAAATAACTTTGTATTTATTTATTTATTTATTTATTTGATGTATATTTAGCTAAATTTCATAAGAATAAAATTTCCGGTATATTTTCTAAAATTCCATGCTTCGAAGAGTTAAAGGATCCCAGAAACCGAACGAAATTTTTTTTAAACAAATTTTTTCCCATCTGGAATAGCATGGTCGAAGGACAAGGTAAAATACGTTTTATTGCAAGAACGCGTCCAAAGATAATACCGAGACTGAAAGAAAATGTTTTCCTATAGGTGGGAGGACACGAGGCACGTTTTTCTTTTCTTTCCTTTTTTTTTTCTTCTATGGAATAAGTATTGCAATAGTGCCTTTTAAAAGTGCATTTCAGGCTCTGTATATATTATTTATATGTACAAAAATTCGTCGGTATTGTATTATTTTGTCATAGACTTATTAATTTCTTAATAATTTTTTTATGGAGAAGATTTCAAATATAGGGTGATATATTTAATATCTAATTAAGAAATAAGTGTATTTTATTCTAGAATGTTATAATTAGTACAGTTTCATCATTTTTTTTTTATTGCAAAAAATAGTCGCGTGATGGTCGTCGTTAATATAATTTATTAATATAAGTATTAATAAATATTAATATTCCTCATATTTGGAATTCTCAAACATCTCACATCCATCTCAAACAAGTCTTTTTTTAATAATTAGCTGTAACTGTTTTTTTTTTATCCTCCGCGAGATCCAGTTGCGACGCAACAAGTATACGAAACTGCACAAAATTTGTTTCCATAATTATGTTTGCATTTTATTGCATTGCCTGAGATATTACACTTATTACAGAAACCGTTCAGAACCCTTCGTATTACTTTTTATAATAAATCTCGAGAACACTTCTTAGCCACTTGTAACAAATTAACCTCAAAAGGAGAAAAGAAATAATGGCTAGAAAATTAGGAATTCAACCGCGGTAACGAGGAAGTAAAACAAGCACAAGGAAAGCTGTTGCAAGAAAAAGCTGAAAAAAATTCAAGTAAAACACGAAACAGGGAGGAACGGTGATGGAGAAAGGTGTAACAATGAGAAACCGAGGAAACCATGCTTTTAGACGGAGAAAGAAAATTTCGATGTTGAAAGAATTTTTCTAACAAGCAAAAGCAAAAAAATAATACGCATAAGCAATCCGTTCTAAGAGAAAATTAAAAACGAAAAGGCGACGAAGATTCGCGAAGTAACATGGAATTAATTAATCCACGTAGAAAAATAATAAAATATAAAAAAAGAAAAAAAAATAGAAAATAATTCAGAGTGTAGCTTGCAGATGATAAAAGATGGTCGATCAATGAATAAAAAAAAGGAAGGGGAAAAAGGAAGTCGACAATCAGAGAGACTGTTATTAAAAATCGACGATTTTTATAGAATGGACGATTCGAAATGGAAAGAAAGAAACAAAAGGACGGGAAAAAATTAGAAAAAAAAAAAAGAAAAAAAGAAAATAGTGGATCGTAGATTGGAAGAGATAAAAGCGAACGGAGTAGGACGAGAGCGACACAACGGATTCCTGGAAAGGAAACAGGAAGTGGAAGAGAAAAAGTAAAGGGTGAGCCGCGATAAAGCGACGGAACAAGTCGTGGGGAATATCAGTTGGAGGACAATGGAAGTTTTGAATGGATTTCGTGGTGGTGGGTTCGAAAGGGAGCTTGCTATTGGATAATCTGATTTTAGAGGAGTGTGTGGGTTGATTGTCGTGCACCTATAGAGGTAAAGAATTCGAGATTTGGTGAATATTTAGTATTAAAAAAATATTTTTTAATATTTAAATCGTTTAAAAATATTTTTAATATTTTTTTAATATTTAAAAATCTATTTAAAAATATGTTAAATATTTTTTTAATACTTAAAAATATTTACTATAAAACATTAAAACAGCAGTGATTTATTAACATAAATTTTAAATTAAAAATAATAGAATGAAGTAACTGACTAGTTATATGTAAAATAATGGAATAAAATAAATGGATATTTATATGTAAAACAATCGAATAAAATAAATGGATAATTATACAGAAGTATAAAACAACGGAACTAAACTTTAAATTACGATCCATCTTTAGACTACGAAATTATTCTTAACACTAGATTTACGGAACCCGTCAATTTGACGTACTTCTAATTTCGGGTTTAAGTTTAACAAGTGTGCGGGCGGAAATTGTAAGCTCGAAATAAAATTTATATACGAAAAATATACTAAATGGATCTCTACTAATAAAAATTGATCGATTTAAAGTAAAGTGAACTAATTGTATTACAAAATATCTGTATTTTAATGTACCCATCAAAATGATCCAATCAAGGTCCGTAAATATAGTGTTAAGAGCGCTTACGTAACTGTAGCGAACTAGAAGAGCCAAGCTACACCCAACGACTGCGACTCTTTTCGCCCGAAACACAGAACCTAACGCGTCCTTTCTTTTCCGCACGAGAGACTATGCTGCTCTACTTACGTACATGTATCATCACGCATTCCTTGCGTAACCTATCTTCAAAATCAACAGAGAAACCACCGAAAGAAAAACAATTTCACATAAGATTATCAAAAATTATGCATTAACTCTTTGCGGCACAGGATTTCAGATAATAAAATCATGTTGCATAGAAATTTGATTGCGTTTTAAATGAAACAAAATTCGTATATTTTTACTAATAAAGGAATCACATAATGTAAAAACATAAAAAAATAGTAATAATTGAATTTGTTGTTATAAGGGTGGGACTCAAATAGTTCCATCGTGAGACATGGGTTCATGAATGATACTTATGAAAGCACATCTTTTTCCCTAAGTCGAGGTAGGACTAAAAATGTCCCACCATGCATTACGGTGCACCAAAAAGGTGGACTTTTAATCCCAGCGTGTCCCAAACAGTTAAGTTGCATGTTTATTTCACTGCGATTAACGTTGGAGAGTCAAGGAAATATCATTTAGAGCAACTGTCCGCGATGTATTGTTACCCAAAATATATTACGGAATAATAATTCAATCCGTCTTTTTACTACGCTAAATCCTTCAAAGACAACCCTTTCGAGCCGCACAATGTTCCGCATCGTGTCATATCAATGCTTCGCGTTCCAGCAAACAGAATGGGAATTTCTGAACCTAATTTCCCAGTAGCACAGCGGACAGGACAGTTTGTACGTATCTCGCGATTCATACAATAGCCGTCCGTCTTACGCCCTAGCCTTTCGTGTTCCATCGGTCGTGCTAAGCGAGTTATTGTGCGAGCAGTTACCGAATAGTCGCAATGTGGCCCGCTCCCAAAATATATCGCGGATTCATTTGCATCGTTCATAATCTCGACGGGCTTGTATCTTGCTGGTGGATCGCGTCCGGTGTATAATTCGACTCAAGCTCAACGTTTTCGTCGACGAGACGCATCGTTGGGTTTGTAGATCGGTTACGAGTCTCTTGTGAGCGAGAACATTTTTTTGGTAAATTTAAATGAATTCACGAGGCAATTCTTGCGTGGACGTGATCTTTTTTTCTAATCGTTTTTGGAGGTGTTATTTGTATCTTGACAGCGAAATGATAATAGTCAAAATTTAGAAAGGTAACTTTTCATCATGAATTCGTAATTAATGCTTTATTTTATTGGAACATTGGTAATAAATTTTTTTAAACTTGAAAACCTTTCTTTTGCATTTTTATTTTGAACCGATCCGCTCTGTGATTCGATTGTATAGTAGATTGTTCTTTAGGTGAATTTTTGAGAGGCATATTTTCATTCAAAAGTCTTAGGATACCGGCTATTTGTAATAGTAGTTTTTTTTTTCTTTTTTTAGAGTAGAGTATGAAATTTAAGCTGTATTTATTTTTTAGTAAAATTGTTAACCCTTTGCACTCCACTGGCGCCGCTGTGGCGGCATAATTTTCTTCAGAGATTAAATTTTGAATTAAATTATGTACTTTTATATTTTCGAAGTTAATCAAATAAATAAAGAATCGAAAACATTCATAATTTTCTTTCTTCTTTCCAAAAGAAAACTTCAAATTTTCACAACAGTGCTTTGAAACTTAAAAAAGTTTACCAGTGCAAAGGATTAATATATTCAACTGTTGACAACGTAGTTCTACCATATATTTTATCATACTATTATATTAGACAAAAAATTCATGGGAGTTTTAACGTGTAAATAAAAAGCGATATTTTCCTTTTTTTTTATATTAAAGGAAATATTTTTATTTAATAATAAAATATCGTCTATTTTGATTTTAAAATTTGAACAGAATTTATCGCTAAAATTATCGCTAAAAAATCGTACGAACTTCCAGACCGACCTAATATTAATTATTTCTTAACCATAGAAAACGAAACCAACAATTCTATGACCGCGAATATTCGAAACAGCAATCAGGACGAGCCTTCGGGACGAAAGATTCTGTAAAAACTTACGAGTGGGTCATTTTGACTACTTTGGTAGTTCTAGTGTAAAAACATTTTCAAATCAAAGTGAAAAACTGTAATCAATCGTGATTTTTTCTCCGATAAACAGACAAAATTCGGGCTACGGAGGGTTAATCTATCAACTCTGCTGATTGATAAATTACAACGCTTCACCCCTTGCGCTACCATTTAGTCGGGAAAAATTCCGGGACAAAAGTGGAGCGGCCCATGGAAACGTTATGTTGCGAAATCTTGTTAACGAGAAATTTAAATAGCAAAGTCCGAGTTTATTTTTAATTGACTCGCGTAATTAATCTGAGCCGCATAATTTTCGGTCCGCAGATAAAAACGGCGCGGAGAGCAAATTTTCATCGAGTTTCGAATAAAATGTAACGATATTTAAAAATGCTGCTCGCTCAATTTTTATCGCGGAATTTCTACCAGAAACCATCGACTCTGTGTACGATTTAGTTCGTTTTACAAATTAATCTGGTTAAACGAAATTTTTACTGTTCCGGAGAGGAACGCTTGTAATAAAACTGTTCGGTATTTCGCATTAAAAAATGCACCGGGTAAATTCAGAGTCGTCAAAGCGGTTTTCATATTAATTTTAATATATTTTCGGACAGATTGTAATTTGTGTGTTAATTCGTTTGATTATTAATTTTTGTTTTTCNTGTATTTATTTTTTAGTAAAATTGTTAACCCTTTGCACTCCACTGGCGCCGCTGTGGCGGCATAATTTTCTTCAGAGATTAAATTTTGAATTAAATTATGTACTTTTATATTTTCGAAGTTAATCAAATAAATAAAGAATCGAAAACATTCATAATTTTCTTTCTTCTTTCCAAAAGAAAACTTCAAATTTTCACAACAGTGCTTTGAAACTTAAAAAAGTTTACCAGTGCAAAGGATTAATATATTCAACTGTTGACAACGTAGTTCTACCATATATTTTATCATACTATTATATTAGACAAAAAATTCATGGGAGTTTTAACGTGTAAATAAAAAGCGATATTTTCCTTTTTTTTTATATTAAAGGAAATATTTTTATTTAATAATAAAATATCGTCTATTTTGATTTTAAAATTTGAACAGAATTTATCGCTAAAATTATCGCTAAAAAATCGTACGAACTTCCAGACCGACCTAATATTAATTATTTCTTAACCATAGAAAACGAAACCAACAATTCTATGACCGCGAATATTCGAAACAGCAATCAGGACGAGCCTTCGGGACGAAAGATTCTGTAAAAACTTACGAGTGGGTCATTTTGACTACTTTGGTAGTTCTAGTGTAAAAACATTTTCAAATCAAAGTGAAAAACTGTAATCAATCGTGATTTTTTCTCCGATAAACAGACAAAATTCGGGCTACGGAGGGTTAATCTATCAACTCTGCTGATTGATAAATTACAACGCTTCACCCCTTGCGCTACCATTTAGTCGGGAAAAATTCCGGGACAAAAGTGGAGCGGCCCATGGAAACGTTATGTTGCGAAATCTTGTTAACGAGAAATTTAAATAGCAAAGTCCGAGTTTATTTTTAATTGACTCGCGTAATTAATCTGAGCCGCATAATTTTCGGTCCGCAGATAAAAACGGCGCGGAGAGCAAATTTTCATCGAGTTTCGAATAAAATGTAACGATATTTAAAAATGCTGCTCGCTCAATTTTTATCGCGGAATTTCTACCAGAAACCATCGACTCTGTGTACGATTTAGTTCGTTTTACAAATTAATCTGGTTAAACGAAATTTTTACTGTTCCGGAGAGGAACGCTTGTAATAAAACTGTTCGGTATTTCGCATTAAAAAATGCACCGGGTAAATTCAGAGTCGTCAAAGCGGTTTTCATATTAATTTTAATATATTTTCGGACAGATTGTAATTTGTGTGTTAATTCGTTTGATTATTAATTTTTGTTTTTCCTATTTGCTTCGTCAGTTTGAAAAATTTTGCTCGGGTTGGGAATGATAAAAAAGAGAGAAAAAAAAAATTGTACCCGTAAACGTTATCAAATATTATTCGCGTTACGCTGCAGTATTCTGAGATAATATCCTGGGGTAATACTCTAAAACACCGTAACGCGAGAGCACATTTTCAAAATTAATTTTATTCCCTTTGGATCATGCTTCGGGAAAGCTTTCCGTATACCTTATGCAACAACCAGGTAAAACGAACGTCTGTTTTTTTTTTAATCGTCACTAATAATTTCTGTAATCCTTCGTACGCGTTTTAAGAAATTATTTTTTAAACTAATGTGGGATTGGGGAGAATATGGAAAGTAATTCTTAAAGTTGATACGTAACGTTTATTATTAATATTTAATCGTGAAGCGCATTAATGTGTTCTTTCTCTACTATCGGTAACCGACTGGCGTAATTTTTTATATTACTCAGATATTTTTGATAAATATTTTACGACTATTAGAGTATTTTTTTGTAAAAATTATTTAATATTTGTTTTGAATATTTTTTAGTATTTTTTAAATATTTTTAGATTAAAGTAAAAATGGGAATATAATATAATATAATATAATAAAGAAAAATACTAAGGGAACGATTGAAAATTTTTCTTCTTTCGAAAGAAGATAGGATTCTAAGGAAACGATTCAAAAATCCTTTCTTAAAATAAAAACAAGGTTCCGAGGAAATCGTTTAAAATTTCTCTATCGAAAGAGAACGATTCGAAAGTTTCTTTTTTTATCGAAATAAAGGTACGATTCTGAGGAAACGATTTAAAAGTTTCTTATTAAAATAAGATTCAGATTCTAATGATATGATACAAAACTATCCTATTAAAGTAAAACAGTGTTTCTAAGGAAACGATTCAAGAAGTCTTTGTTAAAATAAAAACAAGATTCTAAGAGAGTTGTTTAAAATTTCTACATTAAAATGAAGATAAGATTGTAAGAGAAACAATTGAGAAGTTCTTTGTTGAAATAAAGCTATGATTATAAGGAAACGATTCGAAACTCTCCTATTAAAATAAAAGCAAGATTCAAAGGAAATTATTGAGAACTTCTCTATTAAAATAAAACTGAGATTCTAAGAAAACAATTCAAAAGTTCTTTATCAAGATAAAGCTAACATCCTAAGGAAACGGTTTAAAACTTCCTATTAAAATAACAGTAAAATCCCAAGGAAACAATTCAAGCATCACTCTATTAAAACGAAAAACCAAGCTTCTAACAACAAAAAATTATTAAAAATTTCGTTATTAAATTAAGAACAAGATTCTAGGAAAATGATTTTTACAACGTTTCTATCTCAATGAAACTATGATTCTCGGTAAAAAATTTAAAACAAATAATACGATTCTAAAAAAATTATTCGCAACGTTCCTATCTCAACAAAACTACGATTCTCAGTAAAAAAATTAAATACAAATAATAAGATTCTAAAAAAAAAATGATTCGCAACGTTCCTATCTCAACAAAACTACGATTCTCGGTAAAAAAATTAAATACAAATAATAAGATTCTAAAAAAAAAATGATTCACGACGTTCCTATCTCAACAAAACTATGACTTTGTAAAAAATTTAAAAACAAATAATAAGATTCTAAAAAAAAAGTGATTCGCAACGTTCCTATCTCAACAAAACTCTGATTCTCAGTAAAAAACTTAAAAACAAATAATAAAATTCCAAGTAAACGATTCAGAACTCCTATATTAAAACACAAAATAAAAAAAAAATTCCTAGTCAATTCCTAATCCATCGCCATGCTCGATTTTTCTTCGCAGCAACACTTAATTCCCTTAATTCGCGGCCAAGATATACTGCTGTCCCTTTTGGCGAACAATAAATAAAGGGTGTTACGGGGCCTCGGTATTCTTTTTACCTTTCCGGGCGCCATTTCGCAATTAATTTCGCGGCGGGCCATTTGAATTCAAAGCGGTGAACAACGATCGCGACCGCCTACGAAAAAATACTCTAAATGTAAATTAATCGCGAGTCGGTCGAAAGGATTGCTTAAGCTCGTTCCCGTGCTGTTTGTCGCGAGTAACGGAAAGTTCGGTCGGCTGAAGAAAGTTGCTCGCCGCTTGCGAACTGCAATCATGAAACGTCGCGGGACGTCACGACTTAATTGTCTGAAAGTAAAGTTGCGAAGCAAAGATTGCTCGGGAGCTGGGAGGCGATTCGAAGTGGGTAAACGCGAGGTTATTAGGGGAGGATTTTGCCACGGCGATGGGGTGAAATTGATGGGGAGAAACGAGTCAGTTCGGAGAGTCTTTTGTCGTGTTCCTCGGAACGAAGAGAAGTTGCTTTGATCGTAAGTGGAAAGAATTATTCCTTTTTGTCTCGTTTTTGGCATTGACCGATGAAAGTTTAAACGAGAGACAAATAGTTCGGTCCATTCGATGTGTTTTAACCCAGATCGGTTCTTGGTGCGTAACATTATAGTCGGTGAACTGAACGAGGACGCGTTTTTTGTTCAAGTAATTCGAATTATAAAGCGACGCTGTTTTAAAATTTATATCATAAGTTTATTATTAGGTTGTCTGAAAAGTTTCATTCGTTTTATTCATGATTAATAGATGCGTGATATTTTATGTCCATTTATATCCATTTTGCTTCGTTATCTTCCTTCATTTCTTGTTCAAGAAATTAGGCTGTGCGTTTATGTAAAAGGTTCGAAAGGAGGGAGTGCATGAAGTTAATGAAAGAAACTTTCAGGACAACCTGATATATTAACCATCGATCATCTTGTTCTTTCTAACAATATATTCTCAGTCGAGAGAAAGAACTGTGACATCAATCACTGTACGCGCAAAGACACTGACCAAAATAACAGCTAATTTGAAATTTGTAAAAAAATACCAAGCTTCTTCATAAACCTTAAATATCTTTCCTACAATCTAAGTCGCTGATAACCCAATATAGTCTTTGATGCGACTTAAAACAAACAATTCAAAACAAAACAAAACAAAAAAAGGAAAGAAAAAAAACAGAAACAATTTTCAAAACAAAAAAAAATATATTTCTAGGCAAAGTATAAGTAAAGTAAAAATTATAGTAAATATATAATATATATAATTATCTTAAATACAATTAAAACGATATTATATATCTAATTTTCTTAAATACAATTAAAACAATATTATATATCTAATTTTCTTAAATAAAATTAAAACAATATTACATATCTAATTATTTCAAATATAATTAACCCTTTGCGGTAATAAAAATAAATAAAAATAGCCTCCCAACTCTGTTCACCCTTACGGACACCAATTAAACAACGGCGTCTATCTTTCTAACCGATAAGACACTCAACGGTATAATAAACTAAACAATATTAAGCTTCCACTGAAAAAAAACAAAAAAACAAAAAATCAAAAATTTTCAACCACGAAATCTCCCTTGAATTTAAACGCGTCGAATTTAACTGCTAGCCCCTATACCACTCTCGTCCACATTGACGCCCGCTCGCCGACCAACTCCTTCCACAAATTATTAAAATAATTTCCAAACCAACGACGAAACAAATTTTTATCCAAATTCCATTAATTCATCTATTTCTTATAAAAATCTCTATTTCCATAAAACACTCCCAACCTTATTAATCACTCACATTTATATATTCCCTGCTTGCAGCGGCAATTACAAAGGTCGGATTGGCCACCCTTACGTGTCAGGCAAGCCGTGCAGCATGTGCAAGGACCACTGCTCGCGCAATAAACTCTGTACAAACGCCTGTTACTACACCGATCTCTGGTCGAACTGCGCCGAGCTGGTCAGGACGTTTCGTTCTTGGGTATGCGAGACGAACACGACCGAAGGACGGGAACGACGGAAGTTCTGCGGTGCCACGTGCAATTGCAAGGACAAGATCTACTACCATCACGGGTAGTGAACGATCGTCAGCGTGGCTGTTGCATCCTTTTCTTCGCACCGGTTGATCGATCACCATTAAAACTGCTCAGAAGGGAGCGTCCGACGATTCTGCACGAGGTACGAAATTATTTTAAAGCGATTCCACCGTGAGCTCGGGAATGGGATTAATGGTCGTTCGGGTATGTTTCACGGTGTTGCGTTCGTGGGTACTCGTCGATCGCTGCCTTCGTATCGTGGCTCGACGTATAATACGTAGACTCGTTGGTGGAACAAAGGGAAATTGAAATTGTGCCGATGAAAGCGGAGAAAATTAGGCGAGTTCTTTGTTGATTAAATGAAGAGCTTGATCGAGGAAGTGGGTTAGATTGAGTTTGTCGAACGCTGGCATAGATTTCGTTGCGAAAATTTTATACATCCTGCAGGGGTTGGGACAGTTTTTTTTTTTTTTTTTTTGTGGAGAAATTTTGGTATTTTAAGGTTGGATATTTGTTTCGATTAATTAATACTTTGTGGGGATAGACGGGGATATCGAACCTTTTTTTTATGATCGCGGGGCTGAAGATAAATTTAATAATGATAAGAATGATTATTTTATAATTATTTTATGGTATTTATAATTCTTTTTCAAAGATGTGAGAAGGTTTTGTATCAAAGACATTTTTGATAAGTTTCTGAAGTATACTGAGTAATCTTGGTTTTACTTCAATGTATTGAAACAGTAAACGCATCTCTGAGCGATCGTAGAGGCTTTAAAAAATGATTCTTTCTAAAAAGAAATTCTAATGAAATAATGAAACTTTTCATTGGACGCTAGTAATTTCACAGTCTTTTTCTTTATTATATCTATAAAATCTTTTTATAATCTACCGAATATTTTCTCTTAATATCTATTGATACTTGACACATAATTAATTCCAGTACGATCAAGATTTATTTACGCTCTAAAAAATCCATTCTTAAAATGCCATGGGATAAAAAAATCTCCGCCATTTTCAGATTATGTTATACAAGAATTTTATACGCAACCCTTTCAACCTTTTTGACACAAGAATTAAACCTTCTTCTAAATGCATTAAACTTCATTTTCCAAGCTTAAACAATTTTCAGCTCATCGGAACCGCACCGCGTTGAAGTTAAAATATTCTGTTCCTCGCGCATAATTCGTCGCTTTCATCGACCGTAATTAACGCAGCGATCAGAAGAAAATTTCCCTTTGCTCCGTAATTACTTTCGACAGCGTCGCCCCGAAAATTTGCTCTATTTTCTGCGAACGCCCTCGTGGCCCGCCTTTCGAACCGTTGTCTGCACGCAGGGATGAAAGGAAGCTCCAAACGCGAGCCACGAGGGTTGGGACGCCTCGAGAAATGGATGAGGGATGAACCGAAGTCCCGCGAAAACGGAGAGAAATCAGGCGAATCCTTTTGATATTTGTAAACGATAAGAGTGTCTATATATGTAAACGTGCATGCGGTGTGTACATACGTGTAGGTAAGAGAAAATTCCGTAGGTGAACCATGGTTTGATTCCGGACGTTCAGCGAGTTGTCGATAAAAATAATTAATTAATTGTTCATTGATTAATTTTAGCGAACGAAAGTAGCCGTAGTTGCGTACTTTTAATTATCAGATATTTTTGTAAAAGATATATCTTTTTCCTTGGATCAATTTTAATTATTGCAAATTTTTTAAACGGTCTCAAGCAATTGAAAAGACTTTTAACGTCTTGCGCGATCTCGGTTCGGATCGACGTTTAATTAATTACTCGATAAGTAATTAACACTTTGAGGAATATCTGGAAATTTTAAGATAACTACGAAAACCGGATCGCGCTGATCACTTTCGAAATTAAATGGTACTTCAAATTTTTAAGTATCGTTCCTGGGTAATTGGAGTAAAGTCTTAGGAGTTTTAAAGTGTTTCTTGAGCTAACTATTAGTCTATTTTGTTGTGGAAATGTATCTGGTAAGTTGGAATAATATTCGCAAGTTAAATAATATTCTAATCGATGTTTAATTGCGATAGTAATTTTGGAATAGTAAAAAATAATTTTCTAATCTTCTAAGAAATCGGCTATTTAATCACTGTGATTTTTATATTAATACTTTATTCCTATAATTCTTAATTTATCACGGATAATTTGTAGCGAATAAAATTAGTGATACCGAAGACAAAAAGTTAAAAAAAAAACTATCCAATGATTTATAATAAAAATAATAGTTAATTTCAAGTCAAAACAGGAGTTTCTATTTTTTTTCTGAACAATTATTTTCCCATGGTAAAATTGGTACTATCAAACATCTGTATTAAAATAAATTAAATTGCTTTGCTATTCCAAGTTCGATCTACGATCAATTTAAATTGCTTTTCTATTCTAAATTCAATCTACGATCAACTTAAATTGCTTTTCTATTCTAAGTTCGATCTACGATCAATTTAAATTCGTTATAAAACCTAATGATTAACGTTTTGTATATTTTTTAAAAACAAATATATACACGCAAATTTAATTATTTTTATCGACAATCTCGCGCGTCGCCTAAACGTGGGACTAAAATGTATAAACATAACCGGAACCCCTATCTTAAACGTGTTTAGCGATGTAAGTTATACGATAGTCAATGTATACACAGAATCACGACGTTGTGTACAATTAATCTCGTGATTTTATTTAACGTTCAACTTCGAAGAAGCGTTTAACCATCCATCGAGAGCTTATGAATGCAAACCTTTTAAAGCCAACGTAATCTACTTTTAATAAAAAAGAAAAGAAAAAAAAAATCAGACTTAAAACAAAGAATTAAAAAAAAAAAAAAAAAGAAAAAAGAGCATAATTATCGTATCATAAAAATTGTAAATAAATTATCGAATAAATTTGGACCTCTACATATCTATCCTGACAATTACTAGACAATAGGTATTTTAATTTCAACGTGACATTATCCATAAATCGTCATAAAAATTTTAACTCGACTATCGAAACGATCATCTGTCCTAGCGTACGTTTTTTAAAAAAAATTCGAAACGAATAAATAATAATTTCTCTGAATGTTGCTGCATTCATAAGTGCTCGACAAGAAAGTGTAAATTTTCTAGTGTTATTTCCAACACGATGAAACGAAACTTTTTTTCTCGGATGGATAAATACTAACTCATGCCTGTGACTATGAAAGTAGCCTTGGTTACGTATTTTTATTTACAAAATACTGTTATAAAAAATATCTTTGAATCAATTTCAATGATTTCAAATTTTTCACACTTTCATTTCAAATTCTGAATAATTAAGTATGTTCGATTTTAAACCTTCTTAATCAACGTTTAATCGGATCAGTTTCTATCTGTAATAGAAGTAATACGAAATTATTACTGGAATGTTCTGAAATTTTTAAAAAGTGCTAAATTCCTCTGTGTAATTTAATTTCGGTACCTTTTTATCTATTAATTAACGCGAATGCCAATTATTTCAATGCGTTGACGCAATCTTAACACATTGTGGACGGATGACGAAATTTCTCGCGTTCTGCGTTTCATTTTTTTTTTATTTCTAAGCTATTCGAGCCCTTGCCGATTTATTTAACTTTATTTAGCTTTATTTCATACCTTAAAAAGATGAAAATTACAAACTACGATATATAAGAAGTTACTTTTAAAAATGATCGCTTCGGCGCAAAATTTAAATCAAGATAGATCAATATCTGTAAAGGAAACTTCAGTAACTTCATTGTTTAATACACGTATTTAGTAACTAAACTAAATTAAAATATATAATTAAGACATCTTACTTTCTCACATATTTTCTTATTCTTCGCCATATTCAATACTCATTTAAAATTCAAAAAAGTTCAGATTCAAAATTCCCTGTTCAAAAAAGAACAGACCCTCAATCTCAATAATTATCCATCATTTCTCCTATCTTCGGGTCAATAAACCAATCTCACAGTATATAATATATATTAATTACATAATTTATATCAATACCAATAATCAATACAATATTTGAATTAAAATAAAAAAATATCTAAGCAAGAGATCATTCTACCATAATTTTACCTACTCACTACCTTTCTCAAAAACAAGATTCCGTCCTCGATGTGTTAAAAGGAAAGAGACAAAATGAGTTAAAAAATATTATTAATTTGTATTATCCCAATTTTCAACGATTAAAAAGACATTATAATATTATATTAACACACAAGTTAATTATAATATTATATTAACAATACAAGCCTACATTTATCAACGTTTTTTCACTCAGGCTATTTATATAGTCACCGGCAAACTTGTCGTTCGCCCTCGATCGATCGATTCCCGGAAGCGTATCCAACGTCCCCGTAGAATTTGTTTGCTACCACGTTTACGAGGATACTATTATATTTTTATCGCGTTTCACGGTGTTTTCATTGGTAATTATAGCGAAGAATCAGCGCGTGCGACGTGTAAAAGTCGGATAGGAAAAACGAAACATTGAAACGTTTAGGGTGAACGAGTAGCTTCCAGGTTTTGAAGAGTCGCGTTTAAGAAGAAACACTAGCGAAAAACGGAAGCAATATGGAGTCTGGGAGCAGCGAAGAGCGTAGTTCGTAAGGTACACGTATAAATAAGATGAATATATGCAGATACACGAGAGGCGTTAAACACTGTGGATAATATGAGGCGCACAGTTAATTGAATTGACGATTAGTTTGAGAGATTGATCAATGTTACACGTAACGATTTAATTACGAGGCGCTGATTGTCAGTCACGCGAGCATCCTCGATCGAAAACGTTGTAAACTGTCATACTTTGTTCACTTACCGAAATAAAGGTCCTGTAAATATTACTTTTATCGAGTTCACTGCATTTCAAGATTACAAATTCTTCAAATTTTCTTCTTCTTCTTCTTCTTCTTTTTTTAACAACGTCAATTTTAGTTCCAATGCGTTATATATTTTCTCACGTATCTTTAATTTCGATTTCTCCGGTACAAATAAGTATCCTAACGTTAACACATTGATGGCCGCTGTCACGTTCGTGTGACTTCGTACAGCTATTTTCTGGAAATGGTTTCTTGCCGTCATTTCGATCTTTCTATACCAATACTGTCGGAAACGAAAATAATATGAGAGGCAAGAATTTGTACATAACAACAGGAGGCCACCATAAATAATCTCAGCACGAGCTGTGCGACTGCTCCAACGGCTGTTTCACAACCGG
>SMSQ01002519.1:23680-63782 GCA_019453375.1 Ctenoplectra terminalis | reverse complement strand
GTATTTTAAAGATATACATGTAGCAGGTTTTATGGATGAAATTATAATTCTCAATCATTGTCGTTAATCGTTCAGAGTGGTGGCATTGATAAATTCTGTGATCAGTGAAGAGATGTCTGTATGAACTGTTTTCTGCAGTGGTATATATGTGTTTGGATGCAGACTTATTAGTTTTAGGCTGTTATGTAGTAAATGTAATACGATTTCAGTGATTAAGAGAATAATGGTTACCATTGTCACTTTTTGTTGTTTCCATTATTTTCCAATTTTTTATACCAATGAGATATACAGAGTATTCGACAACGAGAGTAATTATAGTCGTCCACCGTAGCTGAAAGGTTACTAATCGAACGAGATATCCTTGGAGTTCGTCAAACCGTTCTATAACCAACGAATACGATGCACAGCTGGAAAGACCTCTCCTGGGTGATGATGCGATCCGATTGATATGTGTGACCGTTTCGACAAATAATACGCGAGAGAGAAAAATGCTTGTGAGATGTAGGCGAGTAAACGAACCCACATTCCTGCCAGAGGAAATCCTTCTAGCTCTGCACAGTACGTACAAGAGCAAAACAAGGTGTCACAGTCCTCTGTGTTGTATGTTGGTAATTCTAGGAGTTGTAGGTTTTGTACGAAAATCTGTGATGTAATACCTGTGCCTGATGTTACAAACGGTATTATAATTATTATTTCGTTTTGTTTCCATATTCTTTTGATTTTCCGAGATAGTGGTGTGTATCTTTCCATCTTTGTTCAATATACAACCGGTTACAAATATATTGGGACACCAGTATAGCTTTGACGTCTAACAATAAGCTTTGTATTTTGAGTGGTTATGCACTTACAAATATATATATGTATATACAAAAATGAGTTGTTATATTAAAGTACAGTATAAACTACATATTCCTTTAAAAAAACAGCTGATTTCTTATTTATAACTGTATTAATATAAAAGAAAAATCTGAAAATGCAAAATTTGATTGATTGAAAAAAAATTGGGACACTTCACTAGTTTAAGTTATAAAATAAAAATAATACCTTCGGTATAATTATTTAATACTTTGTTAGATATCCATTATTTTTAATAACATGTATTAGGCGATTTGGCGCACTATTATTTATTTCTTATAAATAATCTTTGCAAATTTTATGCCATTCTTCTTTTAATCTGTTTTTTAATTCTTCTTTGTTATTAACTGTTACTTTGTGAGTTCTACGGTTCAATTCATACCACAAATTCTCAATGGCATTTAAGTCAGGGGAGTGGGGAAGAGAATTGCAATACTTTGTACAATTATACAATAAAAATTCCTGCACAATTCGAGACTTATGCTTTGAGTCACCATCTTGATAGAATTTTAATCTCCGTTCAATCTCGATATTTGTGGCACTTTTTCTTAAATTATATCTTAGAATACTTAAATACTTATTTTTATCCAAAATGTCCTCGATAATTACAATTTCATCCGCATCATTGCTCGATATACATCGCCACATCATTACTGTTCCACCTCCATGCTTCACCGTTGCTAATATTTTTGGGTCAGTTCTTTCCTCTTTTATCTTCAAACTTGTACTTCCGTCTCCACCATAAACATAAAATTTATTTTCGCTTGCAAAAATGACCTATCCCACCACTCACCTTCTTTTACTACATGTATAGTAGTAATAGTTCTCTCTTAGTAGATGCATTGTTCACAATTAGTATAATAATATGTGTATGAATTTTAAGCCAAAAAATAAGCAAAATCTGTAAAAAAAAATGAGAAGTATGATTTAGGTTTGTGTTAAATATACTTTATGCGAGCTGTATGTGATATATTTTGTGTGTCCAGTTTAGTTATTTTGTAATAGTAACGCATGAAGTGTTCGTCCATTTCTTTAGTCCAACATACGCGTTGCCAATAAATTCCTAGTTTACTGATTGTCGACTGATTTTCATCCGATCTTTCTCGCAACATCCTCGACTCTTTTTTAAGTAGTCACTGAACAGTAAATCATACCGTACTTTTGTAGCAGCTTAAACGTACCTTAATAAAACCATGCGAATAAAACAAAACTTTACAGATCTAACTAAAATATTTTTTGTTGTAAACGAAGTAAAGAAAAAATGTTGCGCTCCAGACAGCAGCCTGTTCCGAGTGTTAAAAGTTCTTGCTACTTTGTAGTATAATTTAAGTTAGCTTCAAGTTAACATAGTATAGAGGGAAACTTCAAATCTCCTTGTTTTTAACACTTTATCGACTGGGAGCCTATTAATTTGCTTTTTCCAGCCAACGCTCACCGACCGGGAGCCTATTAATCGATTTTTTACAGCTAATGTTTATCTACCGCTTACTGCTTAATACTCATATTATGAAAATAAAAAATGTTATTAAATTTAATTATCCTAGATTTCATTTTTTTAAATGAAACTATACATTTATGTATACGTATTTCTCTTCACATCAGTTGTCAGTGCTTTCCAATATCAATTTGTTAACCCTCCGTGTATATGATCGATTTTAATTAGTTTCTGAGATATCGAGCTTATGAGTTTATTGATTTTTGCGAAAAAACACTTCGTTGAAAGTGGAAGAGGAGAGTCACGTGTTAAATATCGCCACTTGAAACAAATACGAATGGTCTGTGTCAGGAACGGGAGGCCCAAAAGACAAATCATTTTCCGTCGTAGAGAAGGAAATAGCAAAATAACTCAGTTTAAAGGTTTTATAGCACTTTATTTCATTTTGTTCCAGGAGGTGTTTCTTAAACGATGGAGAACGTTGAAGAAGGTGTGGAATAAAATGTTAGAAAAACTTTAAATTCACTCACTTTTCTAGTTTTTCTTCTCCATTACGAAAACCTATTGACCTTTGGATCTACCATTTCTAACACAGACTCTTAGTATCTGTTTCAATTTATTATATTTAACACGTAGGTCTTCAACCGCGAATAAAACCACCAGCCGTGCTTTCTATTCCAACGAAGTATCTTTTTGAAAATATTTAATAAACTTCTAAGCTCGCTATCTCATAAATTAATTAAAATCGAATTTGTATTAAGAAGCACCATCAGATGCTCCAAAGAAAGATACATACTTCCATCTAAAAGAATGAAGTTGACCATATCTTATTCTATAATGAAACTAAAGACAAAAATTCACTTTTTACAAAAGATGTGCCCTGTTGTACTACGCAGTTTTCGTAAAAAAATTTTTTATGTGTAATTCGTTAGAAAATAAAGGACTGTCCAGAATTACCGCGGACATCCTATACATGATATATAATGTAATAATCTTGGTATCTAAAAGAACAACTTTGAAATAACAAAATTATATTTTTAATTACTTAGAACCTTTCTACTATTTCTAGTAATTCTAAATATTATTTTATATTTTTAAATCTAGTATAAATATTCAAATTTTCATACATATATATTGTGTATATTGTAAACTGTCATCATTAGTTGCGTATCATTTGCTTTTTTGTGTAGAAAACTTACTTACGAAAAATATATATTACAAATTTATGTTGTTATTTATGTGTTTACTATTAATTTATTAGTATCGCGGCAATCTATTACAGTTTACGATTCCATGTCCTTATACATTGATATAGATTTTATTAAATATTCATTGTTAACATATCTTGTTTTTAGGTTGTATAAAGTATATGAAAATATGTGGTAAACTAAATCATAAACTAATTTTAGATAAGTCCAAAAGCGTAGAATTTCAATATTTTATAAAAAACGAGAAATTTCCGCAATTTTCCATATGTTGATAATTATTATTATCGAAAATCATTATTGTACCGAACTATAAGAATATTTTATTCAGAAGAATTCAGTGTTTTGTATATAATATTTATATGCAAAAATTAATATAAACAATGCGTATTTATTAGTAAAAGTGTTCATTTTTTAATATTAGCTCTTACCTGTTTTTTTATCTAGCTGTGCGAATTAAGAATATGAATGAAATCTAGAATTAATCACTGATATCAAAGAGTATTTCCTTTTTGTTGTTTAACACGTTGACACGTTGAATGGCAGTATCAATATTACTAAAAGAATTGGAATTAAATAAGTAGTAATAACTGTAAAATTTTCAATATTATTAATACTATTATAATTATGTAAAGTAACGGATGCATCATAAACTGTTTAAAAAGTTTTATTTGCGGTCAAATATGTATAACGTTAAATATACATATTGTAATGCATCGTTAATCACGAATTTCCTTCCGGTGTTGTAAACAAGTTATATAAAATTGGTTTGGGAGTCAACGTGTTAACTTGAAACTATTTAAGCTTGTACACATACTGTTCGTGCCTCGCAAGAAGTCTTTTGGGACGGCACAAGGACAAGAGGAGTACTCTGCTTGCTCCACCTAATCGTGTATGGGTCCTGTTTGTGACGCGAGGCTGTATGAACCGATTGATAGACACGATCGTTTCGGCGATTAATAAAAATACGTGTGCTTTAATTTTATAATTCTGTTAAAAGAAGGTGGATCTCTTACATTCTAATCAATCAGACCCGCATTCCTTTCAGGAGACTTCTTGCGAGGCACGCACAGTATTTACAATTAGTCGTATGAATATTCATATATACACAAACTTCCAAAAAGAAAAAAAAGAATGATTATTTTCTGTGTATGTGACGCAGTATTACATGCGGCAGGGTTGCGTGGCAGTGATGTCCACTACCTGGATAGCGAGTATGGCAATTTTTGGTGCTCTCGTGCTTCCAAGGGGTGGTTACTACTTCAACGGCTCTGGTCTTCTCGCCTGCGACCCTTTCTTCGCCAGAGCTTCTTTGAGGTATGTTTCAAATTGACAGTATATTTCAAATACTGCCTACATTATTGCTCAAAAGGACTTATTGTTGTATTATATGTAACAATGTGGAAGTGTTCAATGTAATCAATTGGCGTTTTCGTAAGTATTACCCTTCATAGGTCGAAGGTGTTCTATTGTTGCTAATTTTTTATTTTCTTTCAGTGTGGTAGGAAACCTTTAAAACAGTATCGCTTTTTAAAAATAGATATTTTTTATCGAAAAAATTCCTTACACTTACGCTTTATAGTTATACTGTACACATTGCAAAGAATAGTTATTATTATGAACCACGATACGTGATCAGCTCAGATCATTCTGTTGTTAATGAACCGATCAAAAACTTTGTTTGATACAGTATGGTTTAAAGAGAGCTTTAAGATGTTTATAGTAAATCTGTTTTCACTAATCTTTTCTTTAGGAGTTTTAAAGGTTACCTTTAATTTTTTATACATATACTTAGAACTTTTTTACATCTATCTTTTAGCAGATATTGAGACAAATTTGGCATGCACTGTAACAAATATTTTTTTTTATCTAAATCGAAGAAACATTAAAAACGAATTACAATTTCTGTTAGGTGAAGTGTCAATAGGATACTGTAATCAGATATGATACTAATATGACGGCTAGTCCGTACATTATCCTACGATAGCATGTCAAGTACTCGGCAGAAAATTTCCTAGATGTTAGATTAGTCGTAGAGGTTTAGTAAATTGGCCAGCTGTTCTTCCAACCTTGCTCCATTGAATTTCTTCTTATGAGGTACAGTAAAAGAAAAAGTTTATAACGAAGCCCCAACGACATTGGAAGATATGCGACATATTGAAGAATACTTACAATTAGCTATCAGTATTGGTACCATAGAAATAGCTAAGCAGTTGTTTATTTGCTGTCTACGCAAGTGTTCTGCAACTGATGGACACCATTTTAGACATCGTCTAAATCGTCTTATGTCTTATTAATTTCGATAAAATTATTTTTTAAATGTTTCTTCGATTTGGATAAAGAAAGTATTTGTTCTGGTACTTGTTGAATTCGTCTCAATATGTAAAACAGAGATGTAAAAAAGTTCTAGGTATATGTATGCAAAATTGAAGGTGGCCTTAAAAATTGCTAAAGAAAAGGATTGATGAAAAACTATAATCATCAGAAAGCGTTCTTCGAATCATACTATATGAGGTAAACAAATTTTAAATCGGTCCGTTAACTAGGGAATGATCTAAGGTGATCGTGTATCATCGTTTGCCCAGTATACAGTATGTTTTACTATAGTAAAGTAAGTTACGTTAATCTTCTGTTTTCTAACAACTCTTAATGTTACTAGTTCTTATTTCTGCTTTGAGTTTTTTTTCGAATTTGTTATTTTGCCCACCTTTGTATCTCCTCTATTTTTCATAGTACAAAAAAGTGTATAAGAGAAATTTGAACGATTTCGAACAAAAGTATTATAATGAATGATTTTGACTTTTAGCCTTTTTCTATTGTAACCATATCAGGATAAATTTAAATTTTATAACTATATCTCAAAAAAATAAGTCATTCTGAATACTTTTTAAATAAAATACAAAACATAGAGTTATATGTATAATATATTTGATGATTTTAAAACGTCGAACAAATTTGTTTGGAAGTTAAAATCATTAAGTAAAACATTTGTTTTACTGACTGTGAGTTAAACAGCTCTATTGTCACAGAAATGTTTGGCACCAGAAATAATGGTAGTACAAAAGCATATAAAGTAAATAGAATATTTTGTAGATCCTCCTCAATACATTTAGAGCAATGAGAACTTTAGAAACGTACAGTAGAGGTTTTTGCGTTCCTAGCGAATACCTATTTAAATTTATTATTTATTTTCCTGTTGTCATAATCAAATCAGGTTTATAATTCTTCCGATATACAATACTGTGCAAAAGTCTTAGACCATCTACATTATTGATCTTGTAACTGTAGTTAAACATATTTTAGAGAAGCATTTCTTAACACTGTTAAATTCAAATTTTCCCATATTGCCTTTCTTGTGTTGGTCATGCATAATTTGATCTGGTGATAATATGTTTTAAAAATTGTGTAATAAGCAGAGCCTTGATTAAAATATTATGGAACGCGTATGCAAAGTATAAAGGAAACATATGAAGAAAGCCAAAAAGGAAAAAATCAGCTTTTTAAATTGTCGACAACAGAATGGCAGGAAATGCAAAATGAGTTTCTTAAAATTTTTTCAACAATTATCTAAAAAAAGAAAAGAAAAAAACTGTCGTGTAGCGAAAGTAAAAAGAGAATACACAAAATATTGATTGTTTTAAATTAATCAATATTTCTCAATCTAATTAACACCTCGTGAATCTAATTCTTAAAAGAAAAAAGAAAGAAATAACGTCTAAATAAAAATAATATTAATCCATCTTAAATTCGTTTCTAAGATAGCAAAATATTTTTTTTGGCAGGTGGTCTAAGACTTTTGCACAGTACTGTATGTAGGTACTACTGTATAGCATTTTCAACAAGAAGTACGAGAGTAATTATTTATTTTTTAAGGTCGAAATTATTTTTTCTTCCTTTCCTTCCATATTGCCCTGCTACAACAAAATATTTTTGCAATTAATGCATAATGAACCATCTGACTTAATAATAAAAATAATAAATTTTGTATCCAATAGACCCCTTTGCTTAAAAATAATATTTGTTTTAGTCGTGGAAAGGATTTTATTTTATTATGTCACTTTTATAACACCCAGTCAAGTTATCGCAAGGGAAATGGTTATGGAACTTGTACATTAAAATTTTAAAGGCTATAGAAGTTATATTGGGTTGTCCGGAAAGTTCGTGCCGATTTTTAAGGAAAATTTAAACACAACACATTTAAATTTCCTTATACATTTATTAAATTATATATTTTCCATTTTGTTCTATAACCTTTCTCCATCTTTCGCTTAACTTGAATCCCATCCTTCTAAAACTTCTTAGGTTTTTCGGCGAAAAACTTTTCCATATTTAACGCTAGAACTACCGTGCCAGTCAAAATGATTGCTTCGTAATTTGTCATAGAAATTTTATAAATTTACAGTAGCGCATTTTCAGAGATTTTCTATAATTTTTTAAACAAAATATGCACAAAGAATTATTACCCCTAATATAAGTATTTTTTCAACTACATATCATGTCGATTTCTTTGGTACAAATAAGTCTATTTTAATCGTCGGTAGTTCTACTGTTAATAGCGTATAAAACTAATGAAAATAGATGTATCCTAACTAAACTTTTGTCTAAAGATTCCTGAGGTGCCACTCTTTAGCGTGTCATTTGTTTTCAATCATTCCGACATATTCAGACCTGTTCTAATGGTACCTACCGAAAATCGGCACGAACTTTCCGGACAACCCAATACTTAAAATTTAAGGGCTTTAACTCATTTAGAACATTTGCAATGAAATCCATTGTACCACATCCTTTACCTCGAAGATGAGATTTCATTCGAAAACACAATTTAATCTGTCATTCCGATTTATTTTGAGCCATACAATTAGCATCCTTGTAGTTGGTTCCTGAATTTTAGTCAAGCCTGTGACTACCTTGAATATCACCGGAACCAAGGACGTAAAAAAATGCATTTTTTAAATCAAAGTTGTTAGGTATGAAAAGGGTCATCGTATTATCATAATCATTTTTTTGCAGAAAAAAATATGATAAGATACAAATATCAAACCTGCTTTTTATATGTGTCGTATTTTTATATTTACTTATCAATGACAGCTTGGAAAATGAATACAAAGATAGTGCAAAGATAACACAAAGGCGTACTAGTGTGATTAAGCCTTCTGGGTCCGCTGGCCGGCTTTACCGTATATATCAAGGCGATTAGATGTTCGAGAAAGATTGCACCGTCGTATGGCCATTTAACCTGTTAAGTGCGGAATTTAGTTTCCAAAGGCCACCACAGGTGCGGAGTTAAAATCAAGCGATGACGTGTATACACGTCAAACGCAAGGTAAATGGTCCTACTATAAATTTTTACAAAAAATGAGGAATGATTATATTTTTATTAGTCAGAAAAATTTATTTTACATAACGTGTATACACGTTGAATGCACTTCAGAAGAGATTCGACCTGACGTGTATACACGTCGAACGCACTTAACAGGTTAATCGGTTCATTCGGCTAAGGTACAGATAACTAGTCTCGATTCTTTTAGACTTCTTAGAGATTCTATTTTTGGACAACTATTGTCGAAATCGTTAGAAAATCGCGGTAGACAAACGGCTGAAGCAGGCCATGTGCATTTCGTCAAGGCGCTTCCTCGCTTAAGAAAAATTCCTTGAGACTTAGGGTAATAAAACTAAGGCAGGCATATTGGCGGGAACGTCCTCACGACTCACAGATAGTCCAGAAGGACATTATTGTAGTAACCTTCAACGTGAACGCACGTAATATTAAACATAGTATTCAAAATGCCCACAGACTATATTCTTTAATTACCGCTCAAATCCTTATCCCACCTTACAAAATGAATTATAGAATCCATCTAACGGGACATAGGTATCCGTGGTATAACAAAAATTAGTTGATATTAGCAATATTGATCTCATAGCTGACACTTCACTTCACAGGGTTTTTCTCACATTGACTTAGCCTGTAAGAAATTTTAAGCATACTTTTTGGGATGCCGAACGAATAGGCCCCGAACAGGGGCTTGGAAAAACTCTTTTCTCGCCTCTGACTCACGCTCGACGCGGACCATTCCGTGACATAACGCATAAAACAGCGATCATAGTTATCAATTTTTATCAAACTCACAGAACATTTTGACAACCTCGATAAAGTATACTATATGAAAATGTAGTTTTCTACCTTGAACGGTTTTCGAGATATTCGGTGTTAAAATTTTGAAAAATTGAACGAAGTTAGCCGACGCGTCATCACTTTGACTTTAATATTTCGGCTCTGGTTAAAGATCGTGGTTTGCTTTTGAATTAATTTTAAAGCTGAAGGAATGCTCTTTCTAATTATATGAAACACAATTTTTTTTATTGTTAATAAATGTTAAAATAATTGAAGTAAAAATTTCAAATGCAGATTTTACACTGTTCCCATCGTGGGATTGATTTGAAAAAAATAACATTCGATTCGCTGAACCTTTCACTATAAAATACGATTATCAAGGAGATGGAACGATTCCGAGAATACCGGAAAAAATAAAGTTTACCATAATACACGTCGATCGATGCCGTACAGACACCACGAACAGCCAATCAGAGGCGCGTGATCGTATCGCATTCAATGTATTGCAAGAGAAACGTTCATTGAAGCATTTATTCAAGCACAATAATATTTATTTGTTATTGAACACCATATATGTAAGTGTTACGTTCCGAACGAAATTTTTTTTTCTTTTAATTCTTTTTTTTTATTCATCGACCCGAATGTTTTTCGACTAAGCCTTTGGTGTACTGGGAATTCCCTAATCGAGAGCAATAATGGTCTTTGATGTTTATAATGTAAGGAAGGCTGACGGGCGGGGCGAGAAGAGATTAAAAACAAGCTATCGGTAAATAATATATTTTATTCGACTTGCTCCGGTTGACGTGCTTGCTCAGACTGTTTTTAACCTTAGGCTTTTCCTAGGAGGTGTCCTAGGAAAAGAAAAGAGCCATTCTAAGTGGACGCACTTGGCCGATTCTCTACGCACGGCCTTCACAAAATATACAACTCTTCTCTATTGCTTACAATAAAAATAGTTTATCATATTGGCAGTATACATCAATTGTTTAATAGAAGCATTTCCTCTTTTCTACCAGTGTAGTCCCATGTTCAATTTATTTGGCGCGCAATAGATCGAGTGACTTGATACATAAACATGTGTATTGTTAAATGTAAATTTTTCTCATCGGGCTCTCAAGAAGAGAATCTACGTGTTTGTTACAACCTACTGTTCTTTAAATGATTCTTTAATCTGTTAAATGCGAAAACTGACAACAATCTCGATACAATGCATATGCAATTCTCAAACAGGGAAAAACGCTCGGTAACTGACTGCCCAGCTCAATGTTTAACCCTTTCGCTTCGGCTGTCCAGTCCGCCGGAGTACTGTCACTGAACGGAAGCGGGCACCGTAAATACGTGCAGTATGCGTTGTATATACGTTTTCCTGAGTCTTAAATAACTATTTTGCCGAATAAAACAATCTTATAAACTTTTATAACTTATAACTTTTACTATATTATTATAACTTGTATAACTTATAAACATTTATAACTTACATTTATAACTTACAAAGCTACCCACAAGTTATATTGTGCGCGCCGCTTGTAAGCGGCGCTCGAAGCGATAGGGTTAAACAGCGAGTGTTGTCGAATAGTTTTGTAAACCTCGGCCAACGTTGTCGAGAACCGCGGGTCCGTCTTTTGTCCTTAGATCCTGTTGTAAAACGGTCACATGTGCTCGAAGTTTAGCTCACCCAAATGCCTAGGTTATTTACGTGACTTTCCACTTACCATTTACTTTTGTTTTCAACGTGATATAACACAATTTTATGTTCTATATTTTCTATGCGACAAAATAATTTTTGTTCGTCAGGACTAACTGACGCAGTCAGCAATTTTACAATAACTTCATGTAACTCATGATGGATCATATGTATGTAACTGAGTTAATATGATCCATATTGCTATTTGATTTACATTAGCTATAAACCAGAATGTTTGGTCTGAATTCATATCAGGATTTATAGTAAACATCCGGTGATAGACGGCAGAAACATGCGATTCTTGACTCACGGTCAAAATCAAAAGGAACTTCAATTACAAAGGGTCAATTAGAAAAGGATATACACAGTTGCATGTATTACTCTATCGATTGACAAATGATTATTAAAAATGTTATAAATCATTCCACGATTCAACCGAAACCGTAAATCATCAGATAAGAAATGTGCAGAATTAATGCGAAAATATGAATTGTGTTGGAAATTATACTGTTATAATGCGAATAACAATTTATAGATAATAGCACTAAAAATGATACAGAGGGAAAACAAGGAATAGCAGAGTTGGATAAAGAGGAGAAACATGCACACTCCTGCGACTTCTTTAATTAACGAATCACGATCATTCACGCATTGAACTTATAGCCTAATTCGTTAGGCGTGACAGCAATACAGTGTAAACAATTTCGGACCGAGCCTGCGGTGGTTCTCTTCGGAAACGCGAAGCTGCGACACTTTTCGATGTACAACCGCGAGATGCGTGTCGCGAGAGACCGTGGGGTGATTTCAGAGTTTATCAAGTTTCCTTAAAAGTGGTAGGCTAGACAAGAGACAAAATTTTAATTAGTTCTCATAATGTAGTTCAAACTCAACATATTGTTTTCTGTTTTTAGTTGTTTACTGAAGTTAGTGAACGTGCATGTTTCTTCTTTACAGCAGAACACTATATAAACGACTACGTAAAAATTGCCATATTTGGAATTTATTTGAAAGGAAATAAAAGAGATTAAAATATTAATAGTTATAATTGGTCAGCTCCTTCCTTTATTTTTCAGTATAATTGGTATTATTTCATGTATAATTCGGCAAATAGTTTCTAGTAATCGGTTATCAACTGTGGAATCCTCCTTGTTGAAAATTATGAACACACAGAATGCGTGTTGTTTTTATTCATTTTATTTCTTTTACATAAACATTTATTATTGCTGTTATTATAATCACATTTTATTATTATTATTCTTTTCTTTTGAATATAATATATTTTAAAGTTAATATTCAATTATTCCATTTCCAATTTATTTATAAATTGCGTTACTATTCAAAAGAAATCTTTTTAATAGGGCCTGTGTGGAACTAGAATATCTCCGAACTCGCAACTTTATTAGAAATATCCCTTCTTAACCCTTTCAGCGCTGAGTTGTCCGACATTAACAGGTTGACTGCCACGCGCATTTTAGGTAGTTTGCCCATGGCGCCAACATGAATTTCTTATTATGCGATGTACATTATGTTGAACAAAATAATATCTACATTTTCCTTGTACTAATAAAATTATTTTTGCATGTTCTGTACGGCATTAATTTCTTCAAACCATTATAGTAAAGTGGTATTATTTGAAAATTTATCAGTATCGATATTTACTCTAATTATGTATTTTACTATTGGTCGCATCGCCGGTCACCGGTGGCCCCCATGGCGCTGTAGCCAAGTCGAGTGCCGGTCACCGGTGACCCCCATGGCACTCAACCTGTTAAGCGTACGCCGTGGACGCCGTACGAAAAAGACTGAATTTTCATTGCAAGGTATTGATTGTAACTGAAGTAAATTATGCATATTATGCGTTCATAACCTAAACCGAATGGTTGTGTGAGAACGTATATATGGGTTCATAGCGCTGAAAGGGTTAAAACGAAATTTCCAATAGTTCACAGCTCCGTTTTTTTCTTTTACGTGCTGTAAAAGAATCTTGTCACATGCTGTTTGGTTAAGAAGAACTTTTTGTCACTGTACGGTCACGAGCACATTTTTTGAGGGTATGCTACGTTTTTGCTCTCATCCCACTCTACCAAACATATACATATGTAGAATACCTACATTTACACCAAATAGGAGGAACGAATACTCGTGCATGCTTCGCATCGCAGGTCCGTAACGTAAAATTGGTATTATGGTGAGAAATAGAAACTGCATCATGTTAAGTAGTCGTATTAATGCATCGTTTACCGTGCGGGGAGATCTCCAATTTTCTACCGCATAATTTGTAATAAATAATTCTTTACTTTCGTATTTGAATCTATGGAATCTTATTCCACCATACCTTTAAAAAGAAACAATAAACTTTATTGCCAAACTTTGTGTTAATAATTTTAATAACGTAGAAGTCTTTAAAAATCTATTTAGGTATGTTGTCTGAAATATTTGAACAAATGTAACTCGTGTGATTGACCGTATGTTAATCCTCTATAGTCCAAATTTTGTTTGCTTGTCGAAGAAAAAATTACGATTGATTACAGTTTTTCACTTTGATTTAAAAATTTTTAAACTAATAATTTCTATAAATGGATCGTTGTATCACTACAGTAATGCAGTAATCAAATTTAATAGTACAACGATAACTCATTGAAATAAATTTTTTAAAATATAAATACATTAGTTTGTAACTTTTAAGTCACACGGTGCCATAAGGGGTTAAGATAAACATGGTAATACTAGCATGTCTCAGTCAATTGTTTGATATGTTCCTCGTTTACGGATTAGAATTTAGTGAGAACAGAAATATTGTACGCTGAACAGTATTCGCACGATTCTCAACTTTTGCATCGATTATGGGGAACACTGAAGGATGTAGCATACAAGGAGCCACCAACAATGCTTCAAGATATGTGACAGCGAATTACCGCAGCATGTGCTTCTACCTATTCTGACATCACGGAATAAGCAGTTACTTGGCTGCAATATTGTATCAATAGCGTCGGTTTACATTTCGAACATCGCATCTAAAATGTGTAACTTCATATAATCGAGTTTCCACAACTTGGATGCACCTTGTGTTACAGGTCTATATATTGGGTTGAGTCATAAGTAATTGCCCGTGCAGGTATTTGATCATAAACATTCTTGGGAATTCCGAATGGCATGTAGTCTCTTGTTTCAGAATTCTTTTGCTAATATTTTGAAAACGAGTCATACAGGTAACGATGTTTGCGCAAACAGATAATAGCTAAAAAGAATTTTAAAAAACTTATTTCATAAAATGAGAAAAAATATACAGTTACATTTTTAAAAATTAGTCGACTTATTCCTTAGTAGCTCGGGTTACTCCGTGATAATACTCGTCTTACTTCGTGGTATTTCTCTTTGCTATTTACTTATTATTTTAAGTTACTAGGTTTGCTGTAGTGTCAGGATCATTGTTAGAATCATTGTCAGGATCGTTTGCACATCAATTACACGTATAAATTAATTTAATTTTCAACGTTCTAGCATGAACAATGATACCAAATACAACAACATTCGATCTATCTTGCTCTATTATGTTCTTCCACATCTCGATCGTAATTTTCCGTGCACAATTCATATAATCGGTCGTCTCCAAATTTTCCTCTTTTAGACTTTTTCTTATTGGAATTGCGGGCAGGAATTAGATTGGGTATCCGATTTTCAGTATTATTGGCAGTAGAAAGTGATTGGAAGTAGAACAAGGTGCTGACGAAGAAATTACGTTTGCCTTAGGATTATTTTGTGGTAGGATATGTTACCTGAACGAGTAGGACAATTGCAGAACATTGTCTACGATATCCATTTTCAGTTTTTTCAAACTTTCGATGAGAAACATTGACTTGTGAGACTCAGAAAAAAAATTTATTTATCTTTCATAAACAAAAATGACACTGATGCCTGTTCGGTATGATACTTTTATGGTAAAATTCTGATAAAGTATCATTCTAAGACCAGTTACTTCCATTTTTAATGTTGTTTAATTAAGTTTTAATAAGTTTATCTTTGAACAATACATAATATATAAATACGCAATTTTTCAAAATTAGCACAAAAAATGACTGGAGCAACCAATATGCTTGCCCCTTTCATAGTATTAATTATAAACGATTGTCCTTTTAATTACATAAACTAGATGTTTATTAGTCCCTTAACACTATCTGTTCCTCTTTTTTTCAATTGAATTGAGCGTATGGTATTCGTTTTAGAGTCTAGCAAAATAGTATCGTACAGTAACCTATATCACGAACTAATCCGAGTTTACCCTATGTAGGACCAGACCTTTAAATTATTTTCACATATATTCTGCTGGTATGCATAAAATACTTAAAAGTTTATAATAAGCTATTGACACCCTACTAAGTTTATCTTACTAGATCTTACATCGCAAGTGCGACATTCAAAACTATAAGTAGTAGGAAACTATCTTCCAGTTTTCAGCACGTATATCATAAATATATAATTTTCGAAGTTTATCAAAGCGAAATTGCGATCTAAACACGCTACTCTAGTAGTATATTTTTTCTAATCGTAATTTTAAAGCTTGTGAAATATTATTACAGCCTTTAAATTAAAGAAGTATAAATCGTGCAAACATGCACAAAAGTATACTGTTACTCGGTAATGAAAATTGGCGGGAAAATGAATGGAAACATAGATATTTTAGTACGATAACGCAATTTTATAAAAAATCGAAAATGTTGCAACGTAGTTTAAGAAAGAAAAGGGACTTTAAAACAACGCTACGCGAAGAATGGGAAAATATTTCGTCATGTTTCGTCGAAAAATTAATTCTATCCATGCCGCGACGTTTGCAGACAGTAATTGACAATAAAGGTTTTGCAACGAAATACCAATACGTCATACTAAATCCGATATACATAATATAATGTCTTAAATATCCATGTATTTATGCTACTAAAATAGCGATATTTTCATATTTTCAATTAGATACAGCTAAATAATTAATGTTATTCAACAATTTTTTTTGTGAATTGTTATTTAACCCTTTAACTGCGGGCGTGGTTTATAAACCACATACTGAAATTATAGGCAGATGCGGGTGTGCTATATAAACAACAGGTTAATTTTTGCTAAGACGTCTCATCGAACTGTAATATCGTGTTTGTATTACTTTCGTTTCGTTTCGATTTGATATTAGCAAAAATGAACATGTTATTTATATACCACACCCGCTTCTGGCTATAATTTTAGCATATGGTTTATAAACTACACCCGCAGGTAAAGGGTTAAACTATTCAAATGAATATATATTGCGGTATTGCGCCAAAGAATCAATGTTTTCATTCATTTCCCCGTCGATTTTCATTGCTAGCATAAGTGTACACGATTTTGTGAATAATTGCATGTATATCTCGTCATTACTAATGAAGCTCGGCTAATCAACAAGCCTGTTACTATGCGGGAGGCCGCATGATGTTTCGTGGAACGCGAGCTGAAATGTTCGCGAATATTCGATCGTGACTCGTTGATGATTATTCCAAAATTAATTTTTCAAATAACAAAAATATTATTACAATACAAAATGATGATGCAATACAAAATGAAAAAAGAAAAAGAAAAAATGGAGCTGAATGCGACTAATACTTTTCGAGGTGAAGATTGATAAGCGCAAACACTTTTCGTCGAAATAGGCCAAAATTGCTAAATTCAAAGGTCCGTATTTTTTAAAGAAATTCGAAACCATTAACATGATTAAACCTTTCTCTAATTTCAAATACTGTATTATATTTCACTAAGAACAATGCCTGATATCATCGTCAAAAAGTGATCGATTTGAGGTGGAACGATTCCATATTATATGATTTTGCAATTTAGTGTTTGACTTTACATATCAAACGCAATAACACATGACTGGATATTTCAATGTTAATTTATTTTTAATTTATTCAATTTTTATATTTTCTCATATACAAATTATTTCGTGTATAAGAACGGAAAGTACAATTTATTGTGATTTTCCTCATTTCTAGGATCCTCGCGTGCTGCTGTTTTTATTTTCCTACAACGATGGTGCTGATGTACTGCTACGGGTCAGCCTTTCACGTTAACAAACTGCGTTTGAAAAGGGTGGTTTGCGTTAACACGCCGGAGGTCGTTAGTGGAGGCCATATGGAGAGGGTAAGTCAAGTTTGCTGCCACTCGAACTTCCAATCGATGGGCTCAATTTAAAAGGAACTCGCCTGGTAATAAAAACCGTGATTGTTCGTTTAATCGTTCATTAAATTGCTCGATGCTCAAGTAAATATAATTCTTAATAAAATATCGCACAGTAAAATGATAAAATTTGAAATGTTATTAGTAAACTGACTTTAAATTTAGTAATATATATTAGGATTTTGTAAAATATTAAACTTACACGCGTGTGTAAATTTTTAGATCTCCAAAATAGTATGGTATACTTATTATTAGTTTAAAAAAGTCAATTACCAATTATTCGTGCCGAAATTTTTGCAATTTGTGATTCACAATATTTACCAAAATTCAAAATGATTATTCACTGTTTTTTAAATAAAAATTGCTTTCTTATAAGTTGCTCAAACTTATAAATATACCTCAAAAAGATATCGTATTAAATAGTATTTATGATATTACGTAAAAAATAATTAGTTCATTTCTGTTGAAAGTTCGAAAATTTCTGTGTAGATATAAATGTTACAGTTAAGTAAAATACCAAATAATGTGATTAAATAAACTATCGATACAAAGGGAAACTGATTGGTTGATCTGTGACAGCATATTGAAGAAAATTGCTTGAGTTAACAAGTAGACATTTTTGAGAATTTTTTTTAAATAAAGCATTAATGAAAATTTTTTCGTGTTTACTAAGAGTTATATGTGTATTACTAGCAAGATTTTTTATACGCACACTATATATGCATTTTAACACACGCAAAACAACTAGACCGTATAAAAACTAAGTACTTTCACAAAGATGTGAAAAACTTTCTTCTACGTGGACCCAACTTGACTTTCTTTTGACAGATCGTTTTATTCTAGTGTTCTAACATACAGCAAAGAATTCGATGACAGAGATTGTCATATTGCTGTAAAACCTAAAACATCTGTCACGATCACGCAAACATGCGTTGCTGGAAAGGCGACGAGCGGGGTGGTTTAGGGACAAGAGAGGAACGTTCGTTCCGCCTGTTCCTGTTTGTTTCTCACCTGTAATGCGTAGATGTGATTGCTTCGGCGAATAATAAAAATACGTCTGTCCTGTCCTTATAATTGTGTTAAAAGAAGGAGGATTTATTACATTCTAACCAATGAGACCCACATCCCATCCACTCGTCATCTTTCTAGCAACGCACGGTACATGTGATCTGCGATTATAACGTACTTTAACCAATCGTTCAAATAAATTTGATTTCGGAGAAGTCTAATCAGTGGCGCGTTAGAAAAAAATGTCTTTTTCCGAAGAAAATAGTTTTTTTCACGCACAAGAAAAAAATAACAAAAGTATAGCCACTATTGTAGTTCACGCTGCATACAAACTGTAGTATAGGATCGTACAGTGTAGATCGTAAGTTGTCAATGAATCAAATTTGTTACCCTGCCCTGAGTCACACTGATTCCCATTATTGGCTAAATCCATCGCATCTACAAATATATCACGTGACAAAGGTCGTCGAGGAGAAGAGGTGTTGAAACAAAATGAAATAGCGCGATAAAGAGCGACGACTGGAACACATTGACGTGGACGTGGACTCAGAATGCTAATACATTGCGTACGGGTCACGAGATAGTTCGCATGTAGTAAACCGAACTTTGTGGCCAGGTTACGAGGTATCTCGTTTTAATGTTTTTTCATACACGCGTATCGACGACTCATATACGAACAAATTATATACGCATCGAGCCACCATGCATCTTTTTTAGTAATTTGTAACAGCATAGACGTGAAGCAATAATAGGAAAAGACAAGAAAAAATTCCCGACAAAAAAGTGTAAAGTCTGTTCGTCCAATGAAAAAAAAGAACGAAACCAGATATAGTTGAAAATTATGCGAAATATCACTGCACAAAGGAGAAGCTTCACCAGATATACTCTAAAGCATTATTCAAGTTTGTAAGATAAATAATAAATAATCGATTGAATATTATTTATATAATAAATAATAGTTAAAATGTAGAAAAGCCTGCATACTAAACAGATGTATAAGAAATATGT
This sequence comes from Ctenoplectra terminalis, assembly GCA_019453375.1. Classification (NCBI taxonomy): domain Eukaryota; kingdom Metazoa; phylum Arthropoda; class Insecta; order Hymenoptera; family Apidae; genus Ctenoplectra; species Ctenoplectra terminalis. The sequence continues at coordinate 44,280 of SMSQ01002519.1, read as the reverse complement.
AGTACTATTTAAGAATGCTTTATAAATGAAAAAAGTGCACATATGCATTGTACAAAGTTCTTTTGAAACGTTCAAAAGTGTGAAGGCCGTGGAAGCGCGTTGAGCGAGCACAGTGCCGTACGCAATGTAACTATTAGCGGAACAAAAAAATTTTCGCATCTTTCATATGATCCCGATAAATTGTGCGTAAAAATAGTTATTGTTCAAAACAAGTATTACCGTTAAGTATGATTTTCATGTGTTCTTACGCTATAAATTTAATTTGTGTTCCGATTTTTTGTATCCCCCGCGGATATAAAAATTTTACACCTATGCAGATGAGGCTTCTGGAAGGGGATTAGGTGGTCGTAGCAGCCTAATCCCCTTGTCTCTGTACCGTTCTGTTTGTAGGTACCCGCTAACTTATGGCCTTTGCGTAGCATATACAAATATTAAAACAAAATTCCAGATCAATGGGATTACTAATTTTTGTCTTTTACACCGTCAAATAAAAAAAAAACGATTTCAGGAAAAATAATTCATAAATGATTACTCAGAACATGACAGTTAAGAAAATTATAGAGTTTGAGGAACATGACACAATATTCTTTTTGAATTTTGCGAAAGAATCTTTTGGAAGCATATTTTACACAAAAAATTATTAATTAAAGAAAATAGGTCCTTTGATTTTTTACATCTAAGATATTTATCAGCTACCTAAAATAAAATAAATTTTATGCAATTGAGGAAAACCCATAAATTCGTGTAACAGTACCTACATAGAATATTTGGTTACAGGTGGGGAAAATATTGAGGTAATTCTTGTATAATGAAATGAGCCAAAAATCAGGAATAACAAACATGGTATTGTAGCTTCTGTTTTGATTATTAACGTTTAAAATATTTTGCCACACTTTGTACAGAAATATCATAAATTGAGCATTATGCCCGGATTGTCCCTAAAATCCAGAAAAGCATGCAAAAACCTGTGTGACTTTCCAGTGCAGAGTGTTTCACGATAGTATGTGACGTCTGCGTGTTAACGAAAACGTAATAGTGTTTTACTACCATTCTATGCAGTGTGTAGTTGAATCGATCATTACGAAAACGAATTATCTATAAACTTTTTTAAGTTTCATTTATATTCTGTCTCTTGGAAGGTCAAACCATCTATTACATTTAAAAGCTGATCATCTAATTATTATTAATTCTTTTCTTTGTAAGATCTTCGTGTCTCGAACAGTAATTGAGACAACAAAAAGTCTCGAACAGTTGTTTCCTTCTCAGACTGATTGTCCTTGAAATCTAAAGAATAAAACAATTACTTCGCAGTAAACAAATTTTACGAAATTCAGTTAGATAGCACTATGCCTGGAAACGTTATAAAAAGGCTATCGATAGTTGTATCGAAGAAGAAATTGTTTACTCTTCTAAAACGAAACTATCAAAGACTGGTTAGCTCTGATTCCAGAAGCCTAACGAGTTAAAAAAATATGAAAGATATCAAAACGCTGTATCGATACATTCAACAGGAACATCGATCCTTTTACAACAATTTATTTGAATAACCAGCAACTACTGAAAAGATTTTTAAGACATTGACTGCCACGGTACTTTTCAAGATTCCGGTGTAAAAAGCCAATTTAATTTAATCGTATTATATTATTAAAAACTCTAATTATAGTACACAGTAATCATCAAAAGCATATAGAATGAGTTTAAAAAGAAAAAAAAGATCCTGCGATTTTTTGTTCTCTTCCCTGAGGCTATCTATTCATATTTACACTGATATACTAGGAATTTTATCGTAGCTGTACAAATATGGCAAATAAACAAACTACGAGATCACTGGTAGTTGGCGTCCTAGGCAATAACACAAACTACGAGTTATCTCTGGCATACTATTTAATTGATCTATTGGCATACTATTTATCAAATTTTGAAGCGTATTTACCGATAGTTCATCCTACGCGGGGGTTATCGCTGTTGTAAGGTTATTAGCGTTCTGAATTTAAGACGGGACTAACTTTGTTTCGTGCAAACCACTCTCGAGTGCTCGTACTTTTGTGGACGCTGTTATCCTATTTGAAAACTGATTTTAACCGGCGAAATTTTTGGAGGTACAATATGAGACGGATGGACACCATAGTCGTACACTTAAAATTAATGGCAGTACCGCGTTTGACTCCTCGTTATAAAACTGATCGACCGAAATATGCGAAAAATGCAAATCAAGCTTGGAACCGTGTAAGTTTCAACATTTTTGTACACATATTGTTCTATTCTTACTTATTTCTGTTTGGGTTATCTTTAGTAACGAGAAGAAGTTTAACTTTAACAACCAGACAGATTTGATGGTTATTAGCAAGATCTGAGAAAGCAGTCAAAGTACTTTTGCGAGCGTAACTGCGAAGGGAGTAGCTTAATGGTGGTGGAATGCGTTCAGCGCTTGTGGCAAACTCGAAATCTACTTCATCGCCAATGAAATCGACAGCACCGAATACCAACGAATACTCTCTAGCCATCTCATACCATACCTCCGAAAATTTTGCCGATTAAAATCAGTTTTTCAACAAGATAACGCCACGAAAATCCGAGCACTCGAGAGTGGTTTGCACGAAACAAAGTTAGTTCCCTCTTAAATCCAGAACGCTAATAAGCTTAAGACAACGATAACGCTCTCGTGGAGTAAACTATCGGCAAATACGCTTTATAATTCGGTAAATAGTATACCGAATCATATTTTTAATATTATTCAGCATAGCGGTAATTATAGTACTTACTAAAGTTGTACTTTTTGCTTTACAATGAAATAGAATTATTATTCGTTGAAGAACCTGATTAGCCTTAGTCGTGACGCGCTAAAACCACATTTATCCTATTATTTTAAAGGATGGAGGTACGCGTACGAATTTTTTTTTTTCAAAATCATCATTTTTGTCAATATTTTAATAAATTAGATCAATTCCATTCACCAAAAATATGTGATCGGCAGTAAAACTAGAAAAATTTGGGGTGCCTTGTAATTATGACGAGCAGTATATGTTTAGTTTTAGTTTACGTTCATTATTATGTTCCGTTATGATATACACGTGCGCGATCAATTTTTATTTTTATTTTATATTACAATTGCCTTATGCAGTTTGTTTATATTTCGTAGTATTAAATAAATGATCGGATTTATACACATTGTGCGTTATTCAATAAACAGACATTTTCTTTAAATCATTCATGTTTTGATCATTTTTTCTATGACGAAAATAAAATTTTTTGTTGCGAACAATGTATTTTTTTAGAATTGCTCTGTTTATTGCGAAGAGTGTTACAGTTAAGCGTAATGGGTGCTTCTATATTTTTTAAATGTTAAAGTTATTAGTGATAAGAAAACGTGCACACCGAAAGTCGTACAGAAAGTGAAGGGTAACGATTTAATCCTAATATTGTCACACATGTGGAACTAAAAATTTATTTAAGAAAAAATTACGATGCTATTAATTTAATACTAATCACAGTAATTAATGCAATATCAAAATCAACGAAACAGGAGCGAGGAACAAGTATTGTAGTTCAAAAGGCTTGAGGGCTTAAAGCTTCTCTTCGTTCAGGGAATCCTTTTTTATATCCTCGGTTCCCATCACTCTTCTTTAATATCCGCATCAAATTATTTTGTATACAATTCGTATATTTGTACTCAAATATGTCGCAACATTTTGCAACGGGTAACCACATACAGTAGAGGTCACTAGTATTACTCTAGTCTAGTTAACATTACTAACCAATGTGGGCGGGAGATTTGAAAGTTCAACAAAAAACGGTCGTTTTAAAGAAAAAAATTCAATTCTTTGTTTTCTATCCATAATACAAAAATCATTCATTTGTCGCTCGTGTTTCATCTATAATTAATAATAACAAGTTATCTGTTTATTTTTTTACGTATTAAGGATGGTGGTAACATCTTCCCATCCTAGGATACAGACGTTACAGTCTCCGATAGGTCTGTTTGAAAAGTCTTTTGTAATTTTATGGCTGTTTCTACACGTGGACAGCAGCGATAACACGAATCACAGATCGATTATCTCTCCTGGTAGATAAAAACGAGTGATTTTTAAACATTTCTAGTGGCCATTAAATTCTTTACGCATAACTTACCTAATAATCCAATTTTTGTATGATAAATTTCAAAGCAATTCTATAAATATAAATCTTTGACTAATGGAACTGAATTGTATTTTAATAGAGTGTCGCAAATCATGAATTATATGTATAATCTAAGCTCTTTTAAAACCTTAGCCATCGTCGTATACACAACAGAGAATAAGACAGTTTTGTGCTGAATGAGGAAGAATCGCGATATACAAAGTAGTGGCGGCTCATCTAGTATTAAACGAAAGTTCTTGGTTTACTATCGCTGCTATTTAATATAATATGTATTTTACAATACGTTAAAAATTCATCGAAATTGGTGATGCGGTTCGCTTTTTAAATAATTACTTTTAGTTTTATTAATGATATAATTTTTTCAGTCCTTACTTATACTTTTATTGCTACAGCCTCGCCATTACAAATTCTTATTAGCTGCCATTAATGCAAAGACCGATAATGGAGATTCATAGATCGATACAGTACGGGGCGACAACGCTGAGCCTGAGGGGTTAATTATCAAATCGTCCATTTTATGCTGTAACGCTTCAGTGGCAGCTATAATAGTGCGAACTGCATTGTGGTTACTCATTTTGGATTGTCCATAGTTTCTACGAGTTTCATATCAATAATCTCTCGTTTTGTTTTCTTCATTTCTTTTTTGAACCGTTTGGATTTAATTTACTAACAGAATTATGTTCTTCTGTAATAGAACCTCCAAGTGCACAAGCATCTTCTAATATAATATTTTCTGTTTCATCGTACGATGATGTTGATTAAAGTTGTGCTTTTTCTGTACCGTAAAAGAAAACTTTACTTCGTTTCTACAAAAAAAGTTGAAAAAAAAAAAATTAATTAGAGATATATCATACATTTTGTTTCTATAATTGCTTGAAATCATAGTATTCATATATCTCCTTGTTACCATTGAATTCTATATCGATGTTCGTTTTACGTTAAATTCGTATCTGTTATGAACATTGGTCCCGATCTTTTTTCTTTGATTTAAGAGGAAAAGTTTGTTTTCTACAATTTTAATAAGATCCAACGCTTCGTTATCAGTGACATCAAGAAGATCGTCTAATGAGAGTTTAGAAACTCTTTTTCTCCTCTTTTTGCAATTTACTTCGGCGTTTTCGAGAATATTGCAGCATTCGCTAATTAATCATTTTTCAACATTGCGATGTCTTTTTCTTCAGGATACGTGCTTTATCCCTAAAAATCTCTACTTCTCTTATAACTATCTCGGCACTTGGTCGAACCGTCAGTTTTACTTTACATAAATTATAAAATTATACACGCAGAACTTGTCCTTTACTGGGAAATTTTGTGCCAATAATTTAACTCCCGTCAAGCTGTAGCGGAAATATTTTATCATCACTTCTAACTTGCGTTCTTTTAAATTTATTTACACTTTGAATATAACTCTCAATATATATATATATATATATATATTATGTATATATTATATATATTATTATATTGTATACAATATAATATCAAACTTTCCGCAATTATTAATGGTGAACGCCTGCATTTACTACCGAGGGCCATGTTCGGTTTTCGTACCTCAAGCAGTGGCTCCCCTAGCCATATAGTGTAATTCAGACGCTGCATTGTACACTATTGGTAAAATTCAATGATCTTAAGTACGTATACTGTTGAAAATCGTACACAAATGCTACTGTTATACATACAAAAAATTACACTTTTATTAAAAAATGTTCGGTAATAATTTTAGAACAAGAGAACATGAACATGTCCGACGTTAATGTAAAATCTTTAAAGAGATATTCTCATGTACAGTAGGGAGATGAAAAGTTTACGGACTACCTACAAGCTGAAATATCACAGGGGAAAGGGAACTCGTCCATTCGTAGCACCTGTAAAAGATAATAGTGACGCTCAAATTCAGGTAGATCATCGTTGTTGATTGAATACTTGACTATCTGAATTAGGACGTCGTTGTTATTCTTTTTCTACCAAGTCAGGCGCCGCGAATCAACGATTCTTCTTTCCTCTGTGACGTTTCAGCTTGTATTATGCAACGCTGGAAAGATTGCTTCTGACATGAATATGGGTTCGATTGGTTAGAATAGAAGGTGCACGCCTCTTTCTCACACGCATTTTCCACTCTTGCGTATTATTTACCGAAACAGTTGCGCATACTAAACGGATCGCATCACCATAGATGAACTGTGCGAGAGACTCCTTACCTTTGTGCGGTACCGCGAGAAATTTGTTCATCTCCGTACTGTAAAATAGTCAAACAATGAAAATATTGTTCCGAAATTTGATGCTTACATTCATTGAAATAACCTAATTATGACAATTTTAAGAGAACGATGCATCGGAGCACCGTGTGGAAGCTATTGTTTGTCTTGGATATTTAAAAGTGTGGATATGCATGTATAAAATGAGAATGTACATGTAATATTCTATAGCAATGTAAATGATCATGAGACAAAGAATCAGTTAGTTCTAAATTAGCAACTGAGATTCAAAGTCGGAAAGTAAGTTTAATAATGCTCCGTTTTATTCAGCTTTCTTGTAAAACCGCAAGGGGACACACCTGCCTAGAAATTTTCAAAAAATCGATTTTCTATTTTTGATATTTTCTTAAAATATACGGTCTTGAAAATATTACCTGAAAATATCAAGTTATTCCGAGCACAATTGACAAGATATAGACCTGTCAGTAATTTTGCAACATAATGAACATTGTTTTAAAACATACGCACTCGTGTGTTGGAACTCTTTCTTAACCTTTTGTGTTACTATTTAGCCGATTAAAATCCAGGATAGAATTGTAGCGGCTGACGCTCGCCGAATGGGCTAAAGTACATATTTAATGACACGAAAAGACAAGGATCGAAATATTGGGAAAAGATGCTCGCAGAAAGGATGAGAGAGTAATATCTTTATGCATTATACTAAAGCATGTAGCATATAAAAAGTTGATAGTTAAAAATATAAGTATGAATACATAAGTAATTTTATAATTAGTGGAATATAAATAATGGTTTTAGAATTACATTGCGTAGATAAATAATGTTTTAATATAAATTATATTAAAGTCTTCTGAGCATTTCCAACTATGACTTATCCAGCGGAAATGAAATAGTACCACGCCTAAAAATAAATAATATATTGTTAACAAGAAATTTAGTCGTACGAAGAAATGTTTGTCTTCAATGATTATTTAATAGGAAAACACTCACAACTTTGAAAATTAGTATTCCTGCATGGTGTGGTACTTTTGAAAACACTCCGGTAGATGTAACGCTACTTCGCATTTTAAGCATTCCCACGTCGTTTCGCTTCGTACATTATGCTTATAGCAAACTTTGCACGTTTTAGTAGGGTGCTTTTTTCGAGGCGTCGGATCAATATGTTTTGGGAAATGGGCCCAATGTTGCGCTTGGAGCCGAAGAGGTGTTTTGGCATATGGAGTTTTTCCACGTTTTTCATAATCGGGTATTTTGATATTGCGTAATAATGTCTCTGCTATGTCTGTCCGAAAATCAACATACGTTTTATTTCTTCGACCGTATATTGTTTTATATATAATGAACGTGTTAAATAATGCTAGATCCGACATGTAAAAAAAAAGTTTGCGATATCCTTTGAGGAATTTTCGCATAATGGGGAAACAAGCTAATGTTTGATCTTGAAGATCAATCCCACCTATTCCGTTATTATACTCAATGACACAATTAGGCTTTACCGTTTTTCTAAAGCGTTTGTCTATATATTCAGTCATCTGCACACTTTCGTGTTTCGATGTAATCACATACACGTCACGTTTGACTTTCCGTCTCAGTACCAACAAACCATTGCAGCTCCTCCATACATATTCTCCCTTCATTACTTTTTTCTTTACGATATCTTTTGGCATATTATTTCTATTGTTGCGAACTGTCCCAATAATATTTGTTTTTTGATTGTGTAATTTTAAAAAGAGGTCAGGTGAAGAATACCTGTTGTCAAGAAATAAAGTGTACCCCTTATTCAATATGGTATTCGATAACTCCATGACAACATTTTCCAATGCAATCTCATGTGGACGAATTTTATCTTGGCCAGTACATATTTTAAAACCGTAACAAAAACCGGTACTTGCTTCGCATAATTTATAAATTCTGGTTCCGAATCTCGCCCTTTTCGACGTATTAAATTGTTCATATCTTAAACATCCTCTGTATTCGATTAATGATTCGCTAATACTGATGTTTTCGTTCGGTGTGTAAATTTCCTTAAACTTTTTATTCCACAGATTGATAATGGGTCTTACCTTACGAAGCTGGTCATTGCTGTCAATAATTTCGTTATTGGAAAAATGTAAAAATCTTGATATTTGTTGAAATCTCTTAAAAGGCATTGTCTTTTCAAATGTCGGTGTTTCTATAATTGTTCTTTTTGACCAGTACATTTGGATTTTTGGTTTCTTTACTTGGGTCATCAGAATACACAATGCGTAGTAGACCTTCATTTCATCGATAGTAACAGGATACCAAGTGTCTTCCATTTTTCTTTTTTTCCCCCCATTGGCCATTATCTGAGATGCGTAAATATTTGTTTGTGTGACGAGTAATTCCCAAAATTCGCCGTCAAATACTGTAGAAAATACTTCTATTAAACTTGATTTTTTGTTTAACTCGTTTAAGGTCGAGCTTTTTATACCACTAGTTTCAGAATATTTCCAGATGATTGGTTTATTTTGTACTTCCTTCCAAATCCACTTACACTCTGCATTTTCCTTCTCACTATCATCATCCTCAATAATTAATCGTTTCACAAGTTTTCTTTTTTGTACAACGACATCGCTGTCACTCGAATAGTCTTCGTTACTACTTTCACTTTTTGTGTTTTTCCTTCTTCTATTAAACATGATATCTAGGGTTTTTACACTGGACGCTTGCTCTATACCGCAGAAGATACAAATTTCGCTTAAATCTCGTGAAGGAATGGTAACAACTGAACCACAATTGTAACTGAGTTCTTTCTTTAGGCTCTCTATTGCTAAGATTGTTTCAGCTCTTATCTCCATTAGCCGTTATCTTGAAATTTGACATCACAAGTCTCACTCGTGATATTCATGTTTGACCCGAAATCGTGACCACGAGTCTCACTCGTGATATTCATGTTCAGCTCGAAATTGTGACTACGAGTTATTTTTCAAAAATCTGGCTCAATAGATCCTAGATGGATAATTTCATGTGCCGTTTAAAACTTTTCCAATTTTTAATATCGGATGATCTTACCTCCGAGTTATAATAATCATCGCAAAACGTTCCGGGCATCGTCTATAATTTGATAGCTTTTTAATAGTTCTTAATCAAAAGAATACTGAATTTTCCTTAAGATGTTTATTAACAAAAATGTATCGGTTTGAAAACAAAAAAGTCAAAGAAGCATATTCTTTTTACCTTTCTAGGCATTCCATTTTTAACGCGTTTTTCTTGAAATTTTGCACCTCGCATAAATAAAATCTCAAAAACAACATGGTTAATTTATTTTTAATTTTTGGTAGGTTACTCCACATACTACTAGTTCTCGTCGATGTTAAAATTATATTTTTATGTCGAGTTCGTTGTACTTTCTTCATGTAAAAGTTATCAAAAAAAGAATTAAATTTCAAAATTTACAGTTTAAGTATTTTGTCAATTTTCAACGTAAATTATTTACTTTGATATGGACCATAAGGCTACTAATTAAGAATCTACTAATACATATTAATTAACAATCTTTTTGATTCTTTTATTTTACTCCACCTGGAAAGCTTCAATCACCTATTCCAGCGACATATGATTTTTAAACACGCGTTTATTGTGGACGAGATAAAACCAAGAAACACGTAATTAAAATTATTTAAAAAGTTGTTACGTATGACAAAAGAGTAAGTAATTAAACTGCAAAAAAAAATGACAACGTTAGACACAGCATCATTTTATAAAAGATTCATGAAAGTTATTAAACTGTGCAGCATTTACAGAGGAATGCTCTTTTACAATTTTAAAACTAATTCAGACGTGGCAGGGATACTCTTTGTCCAATCATTTTGGAATTTTGGAATTATAATATTTTCACTGTCATGTTAGCGAGTATAGCAAAAAAATAAATAAATAAATAAATAAAAAAAATAAAAAAATAAAAAAAGATTGAAAGTCAAAAAATAAGGATCACTCAATATGTTCACGCTACTCGTGTGGCTTGTATGGCTCATGATGCTTGTGACGTTCGTTAAATGCGCGGTCTGAAGTATGGACGATGACATGTCGTTTGCACGAATCAAACAACCCAGGTATAGTCTGTTCAATGAGTCGAGTCAGTAGTCCATTTAAACGAAATAGAGTCAGATTTGTAGTTATGAAATGTCATAAAATACGAAACTAATTTTTTTTTAACATTATCTTCTTTATTATACTGTCAAATGACTTGTTATCAATATGAATTTAAATTGCGTAATGCTATTTATGAAAATATAAATGTTGTATATGTAAGAGTCGCCACTACCTGCGACGGGACGGCGCCAGTAGATGGGCCTCTCGAGTGGTGGTGTGAATGTATTTATGGTTGCGAGTGAGAATGATCCGGGTATGTTTGGAAAAGTGTGACCGTGGACGAATCTTGGGTGGTCGAAAGAATGTTAGCGAAGAGTGGCTGGGTTATGTCAAGTGTATGTTTGAAACCGAGAAACTGGGCCGTGGGAATGAAGTCTACGTGACTGCGTGATTGGAAGGGATGGATGCGAAGATTTTGAGTGCGAGTGAAAAAGGAATGTATGTGGAAAAGAGATAGAGCGATTGAGGGATGTGCATTCAAGCGAGTGAATGTTCGGGGCGCGAGAGATTGTGTGGCAAGAGGGCAGTAAGGAAAGAGAGCAGCGAGGAGAGACAGAGTGATTAAGAGTATTGTTTTAGTATTGTTAAACTTCAGTAGTTATTATATTATTATTATTGTTATTGAAATAAAACCAAATAATTCCCACGCGCCACAGAGCTCGATTATTCTGACTAAGACTTCAGAAAATGTTAGTGTCTTCCCTGACTTCCGTACCTTCCGTTTTTCCTTCTGTATTTCCGTCTCTCTCTTTTTTTTCTCTCCCTTACATATAGATCGATCAATAAATAGCAAGTAAGGATGCTGATTGCAATGACTCGACACATTTTATGCAGTAATACAAAACCGTCCATCAACATTAACAGTTGACTAGTATTTGCCAGCCAAATAACTGGAGTCACTGCATCTGTCAGGTATAATTTAGTGCGCGGATGTTTTGTTTATCTGCATTGGCTTGTCTCGTTGAATATATTACAAATAACAAACGAGTGCTTGAAGCTCGATAAACCACGACATATATTAATCCCTCTAGACTCTAGAGCATCTTTTGTTGGTATAAGAAAATATATAGTCGTATTGTGGCTTGAATTATCTAGCTTATTCATTTGTTCATGATATTTTAACATCCATCGATTAGCATAAGCCTTCTTTTGATGTAAGTCTCGATACTAGACCATTCCATATCCAAGTTACTTATGTTATGTTGCTGCACAACAATTTACAGTTGTATGGAAGTTTATACAACAGTATAATGTATAGTGGCTATAAAAGTACTTACACTTTATTTATTTTAGTATTTACGTACTAATTAATTAAATTCAGCTATATTAAATCATTTGTCATTAAATAGTAGTTTTTGATTGATCGAAAAATGTTTTATTGAAAAATACGGGTACGTTCAAATATTTTTTGTAGCTTGTATGCAGAGTGTTAAATTATAATCGTTCCATATAATTATTTCACAAATTATTTAGTATTTGAAAAAATCTTTGAAACGAAAGCTACTGTATTTTAAGGAGGATATCTTATGATGAACATTAGCTTTTTCTATTTACACAAGGTGTAAGATTAACGTTTCTCATTACTACTATTCGTGTTTTACAAGGAATTCCGTGAAAAAAAATGCAGGGCTGATTGGTCAGAGATGAAGGAACACGCCTCGTGTCCATAAATTTATTAGTTCTTGCACATTATTTACTGAAATGCTAACACATACTAATCGAATCGCGTGGCACAGGTGAACTGAGCCAAACACTCCTTGCCCCTGTGCTGTCCCTCGGAAGTTTTTGCGAGGTACGCACAGTTCATAATCGCCTTGCTAGTACTGTCCGCTTCACACAAGAAGTCACCCGAAGGGGACTTTTATTGGATGTGTTTCATACCCCTGGCTTGCGAGATTTGATATGTGTGCGTGAGTACATGATACACGTGCAATTTGTCGTAAGATCTATAATCAAGTCTTCTTAGAGCACCGTATGATTTAGAAGTGTAGACACAGACTAACGGTAGAACCCCAATTGTTCCGGACTCCTACCTGAATCAATGCGTAATACATGCCTTAAATGAATTTCAATTAAAAATACTGATATGTTGTACAGAAAACCTTAACAATTGACAATTGATAATAAAATTTTAGTGAACTCGACATAAGCTTTGCAAACCACCGACATAAAATTAATTATATTAGTACAACATAAAATTTCTAAAAAAAACTGCGATTGTGAACCCGAAAATAAATCCAAATTCCCACTTCTAATTTTTTAGGACAGAGAGAAGATGGAAGAGTGATTTAACCTTGTTACAGCCCTTGCGTTATTTTTGACCCAATCCTGGCTTTTCTTTCGTTAAAAAACTTCTTAATTTAGAGAAAAATATAAAAAAGTGTTGGAATATTTATTAAAAAATGGTAAAACAGTGTTCGCTGTGGAAACTGTTTTTATTCTTAATAAAATCGTAGGTGGAAAATTACACGTATCCTAGGAAATAGATATTGTTTAGTAGAGAAGGAGAAATATGAAAATACTATTGTGATTGAAAAAACTGTAGTGTTAAAGTGGTGCCGGTCTTCAATGTGGGAGTGCTGGCGGCTAAAACAGACTGACTAGTCCTCGGGAATCCTCGGGCTGGTCAGCAGAGAGTGCAATAAAGCACAGGTCAAAAAAGACCTTGCAGCTGGTGGGTCTTGCGCGTTGCGGGGGTATGCACATATTCTCGGTGAATCCCAACAAAAAGCTATTATTAATATGCAAATTTTCTTTTTTTTAATTTATGTTATATACACATTTTTATCAGAATTAGGAATTTTTTTAATCAAGTGGGAGCGAGCTTAGATAGAAAGGAATTTGAAAATTATAGCAGAAGTAAGAGAAAGCTATGTTGTCGAAATAAATGTTTATTCTTGGACGCTCCCACGTGCTACTTCAGCATGTAATGTTACAACGTGGGATTGCGCCATAAGACATTGAATAATAAAATAGGTTTATTTATCAAAACTCTACATTAGTTTGCATAATAACTATCTCTTGAATAGGTAGCACACGATCAGCCGACACATTCGCTCTCTTCAACAGCTCGTGAGCAATTTTCTTTTTAAATATTCGCGGTCTCCACCAATACGACTGTAATAGATATTTTTCGATCTCGGAAACATAATTTTGGCACACTTCTTGCTCAACGCACTTCCAGGGCCCGTACATTTTTGAACGCTCCAAAAAAGCTTTGTACAATGCATATATGTATGTATGTACTTATTTTATTTTTCATTTTGTTACTGTTTTAGAATTAGGGTCTATTTTGTAAAATAATTGAAAAACCGTTTCCGCATAAATTAAAACGTGGACTTTGAAATAACAAAATGTTTTACAACGATAAAACACTTTATAAGGTACGATGCACGATCGACACAGACCTACCGATATTAATGGCAATACTGACCGATTGTTTTCTACTCTTTCCGAATGTCGACATACATTTATTTCGCTAATTATTTGCCATAAGAATATGCATAACTTCGTTATCTTGGTAACGTAATAAAAATATTTATTTTTAATTTCTTGAGTCGTCGATATGCACGTATGATAAAACATGAAAACGAGATATCTCGTAACCCGGCCACAAAATTCGGTTTACTATATACGAGATATCTCGAGACTCGTATGCAATGTGTTAATAAAAGATTTGCAGGTACAATAACTAGATGTTTTATGTCAACATGCAGTATACGTAAAAAAAAAGTTGAACTTCAACGGTTTTAAAAATCTATTTCTTATGAAAAATTATTTATCTGTATAGATTTAATTTAACACATTGCGTACGGGAGACGAGATATCTCGTCTTTAGCAATCCGAACGTTATGGCCGGAAGACGAGATATGTATCTCGTTTTCAGGTTTCTTCGACTCAATCGACGATTTAAGGAACTAAAACTAGACTTTGTTGTTACGTTACCAGGGTAACGAAGTCTTGCGTATTCCCTTAACAAATGGTTAGCGAAAAAAAAATGAATGTCAACATTCTGAGAGCGTAAAAATCAGTGGGTCGGTATAGCCATTACATTGCTAGCTCTGTGTCTCTGTGCATCATGCCTTATAAAGTGTTTTATTGTTGTACACTATTTTATTATTTCAAAGTTGGCGTTTTAATTTGTAAGGAAACAGCTTTTTAAAAATCATTTATATTTTCAGTTTTTTAATGATAATAACAAGGGAGAATGCTTCGCCCGGTATCATACGGTAAAGGATTACTCAAACTTGCAAAAATAAATAATTAAAATTTTTTAAAATGTAAATAATGTAAAAGATGTATAAAAAAATATATAATAATATTTAAGAATACTTTATGCGAATATCTGCTACCAAATGCTAATTAAAAAAGTGAATATATGCATCGTATAAAGTGTTTCTAGAGCGCCCAAAAATGTGCGGGTCCTGGGAGCGCGTTGTGTGAGCAGAGCGCCGTGCCCAATATGTTAATATAGTTATTCCTTAGTTTTAATTTAAAAATTTCGATTTTGATTTCAAATATTTTTCTTTTTTAGAACTTCATTATCTTCCTTTATAATAATTAAAAACTCTTCACAGCTGTATTGCGTGTTAGTTTTTGCTTTTAACACAGCTAATAGTATATTTATTGTTAAAGTTAATTTTTGAGAAATATAATAACCATTGTTGAATGAAAAAACTCTTTCAATATTTGCATTTGTTCTCGCAATACTCATTAAAAATTTGACAACTTTTTTTATATTTTTTAAAGAAATCGATTGCATTGCTTTTCAAAATGCTGAATCAGTGTTTTTATAATGCCATTTTTCCATTCACACAATTCGTACATGAATATTTATTGTGTTCATGAATTAAACGTTAAAGAATTAATAAAAACATATTGTGCGAATTGTGTATCGATATTTACCTACAGTTCAGTGATTATTCTTCCTAAATGACAAAAAATAGTATAAAATATAAAGCAGTACACATGCTCTAAATACAGTAAAAAATCGATGCTCTAAAATTTTGTAATACGACCGTCAAAAAAGCAGTACAGTACTGAAAAATACACTATGGATGGTCAACTTAACTATAGGAGATCAACGACCATGCTTATTCAGAATGTTCCAATTGTCTACTCCCAGACATATAACACGCGTTGATCGATTAACAGGAGAACGTTGGAAGCTCGCTAACCTCACACCCAATCCGTTATCAACCGACCAAATGATTTGGAAAATGGTCTATCCTTTGTAGAGCATTCTATGCAAGAGTAAAGTTAACCCTAGAACGACACTGTTGTATTTTCGCGCGTACATGACATTGGAGGGTCCCGGAGGATCTCAGAAAATATCTTAGATAATTTCGGTATTATAATAAAAACATAGTAAAGGTCGCTTATCACGACTCTTTTATCTGAACCCGAAATAAAAATTTGAAATATATATTTTGTATATTTACGACAATTGTGTACATGCTGAAAATTTTATCGAAATCGATTCATACAGAAACAAGCGACAGGCATCGAAAGAAAGAATCTTTAGATTACAATTATATCAAAAGTCGTAAAAAATTGCGAGTTTTGTCATTTTTAACTGTTTGTAGCTCATAGCAACGTTATCCGATTTCGATGAAAGGGTTTAGTTGAATAAAATGGTCAAAAGTGTTCTTGAATCAGTTTTACCTGGCAATGCACCTTTCGATAACTTACCAAAAAACAAAAAAAATACTGTACACCAAGTTTCAATCCTGTATCTCAAGTAAAAATCCTTCTTGCTGTAAAAAAAAAAATATTTTATTTACACGGCTCAAGATTCACGTACCGAAAACATCTACTAGAAAAGTGTATAGGAGCAGGAGAAGCCAATTACTAACCCAGATGTTCGGAAAAGTTGCTCTTTATATCTTGACTACTTACCGTGACTAACTTATAAACAACGTTGGACTGACAGCCTCATCCTGGCTATCTTATATTCTTCGTAACGGTAAACTTTTTGGCGGAAACACGTACCCTCCAAAAAGAACAATTTTTCTTTTCCCAAAATCAGCGAAAGAGCCGCACCCATGAAAGGAAGGCACCCATGTTTTACATGTGTTTGTGTAAACTCCACATCCTAAAAGAAAAACCGAAAATAACGGACCTTTCCTTACGGGCTTTTACTTTATGGTATAATCGTCGATTAAGGTTTGAGGATGCCTCCGAACATCCCAGGTATGAATGTACGCGCTATTACTTGCTTTTTTCCGCAGTTCTAACCGTGCGCCAGTCTTGTACACATCATCTTGAAACTATCTAAATATGTATTTTTTCTTCCACCGTATCTTGAATATAATTATTTAAATACTCCTCCACGTAACCTCCTCAACAATTATTAGAAAAAGGTCAACGTTGATTTTATATTCAATCTACAATATACGATGTTCGCGGTAACTCAGGACAGCCCTTTATTTTCTAACGTATTGTAAATAGAAAAATTTTTTTAAATCAAAATTGAATGGCAAGAGGGCGCATATTTTGATGAAATAAGACTTGCTTTGGTTTATTATCTAATAAGATATAAAGGTTAAGTTCGTTTTTTTAAATAGAACTATATATTTTTCTTTACATCATTTGATAGTCCTCAAGATGAATTCATTATTCTTTCATGTACACGACCGATTTCAAGTAGTTTTTGAGATATTGAGCTTAGCAGTTTACTGATTTTTATTGGAAAAATACTTGTTTGGAATAGGAAACTTAACTGGTGGTTTTGTTCGCGCTCGAAGAGTCTGTTTCACTTGAAACAGACACGAAGAGTCTTTGTCAAGAATAGTAGGGCCAAAGGATAATAATTTTCTGTCGCCAAAGAGAGAAAATGGAAAAATAACTTAATTTAAAGTTCTCATAATATTTTATTCTATTTTATTTCAAGAGGTATTCCTTAAACGATGGAGAAAACATTGAAAATGGTGCCCTCTTGTACCGTGTGATTTTCATTAAAAAAAATTGTTTGTGCCTGCAATGCGTTAGAAAATAAAGGGCTATCCAGAGTTATCGCAAACACCCTGCACAAACAAACGAATTGCTTTTTACACTTTTTTGTTAATAAACGCTCCTTATTTTCAATTCAATTACAGCTACTAAGGATTCGGTAAGAAAATCAAGCAGAGCCCGTTTTGTCAACTGCATAGACATAGTTAGGAAACTAATGTATAAAGATAATATTTTGACATAAGACTTAATTAACTAGAAATCAGGGAAACGTTTTCATTGTTCATCACACTTTTCATTGTTCAAGTATACAGTGTAAATGAAGTATGAATTTCATTTTGTAATTAATGGTATATTCAATTATTATAGATTTTTAAAACACAAGGCTTCTTTCGATAAATCTTATCACCGTTTTTGGCAGATTTTTATTCATAATTATTGCTCGACTCATCACTTGTGAATTCATTAATTAATTTCGTTAGTACATTTGTAATAGTTGTTAAAGCACAAGAAGTATCTAGATGCGCGAGGATATGTTACCATAACGTTATTAGTTGTTTACTAATTATTTGTGACGTATGTTAGATCTTTATAAATAGACACGCGATTTTACCTTACGTTTGTACCAAAGTGCAATAAAGTATTGGATCATGAATACTCCTATATTGTGTATATATGTATAAACAAGATCAATCCTTGTTTTTTTCTCTACTGTTATTTTTTACGCTAAGCTTTAACACGTTCGCTGAGTAGCACGTGCTTGACGCATGAGCTGGACTTCCGTCGTGTGTCTCACGCGCCCGGCTCACGTGGTTGCGTGCGATTCATCGCAAGGTGTCAATAAGGGCAGCCCTATAATCAGATCTTCTTGCGTACAATACCGTACAATTTCGATCATAGGGTGGACATAGACTAGTTGTGCGATCCCGATTACTACGGCTACCTCCCTGAATTGATGCTCGAGATAACATTTTGATTTGTTGTGGAATTAATTTCCAACCGACTTCCACCTAGAAACTGTTACAGTGTAGAAAAAATTTCCAGGAATGAACAATGTTTTTTCATATCTTTATAAATAATATTACAAAACTCAAACATAAAAAATTCAAGAAACTCAAACTGTTCTGGATAAAATAATGAATAGTTATATCAGTACAATCAACAACGTACATACGGATAAAAATTTATATAGCAAGGCACGACAAAATTGACAATCGAATTTCGTGAAAAATGTTATTATAGGATATTTTATGTTTAAAACGATATGTTACGTATAAGTATGTTACGATATGTACTAGTATAATTCTACTTATGTAGTTTACTTGCGTTGATTCTGCTATTTCGTTATTCACTTATATTGTACTTTAATTCCAACGAGTTACTTGAATATATTTTTGTTCATATTATTTATTAAAACAAGCTTTGTTGAAACTGTAGAAAATGGGCCTTCTCTCCGATTTCAATAATTTTTGGATATGTTATAAAAATCCAGATTTTGAATAAGTTTTTCCTTTACATACAAGATGCAGTCTCGCTTAGTTTCCGAGATATTCGCGAAAAACTGTAGCTACTACTACATTGAATTTTGCCTATTGCTGTGTGTCTATGGCAACGATGCGTCAGGGTTCGTTGCCGCTTATCTTCTATGTATACGACTATCAGACGAGCTTAAAGCCCTTGTGCACAATTGCATATACGAGGCTGCAAAAAATGCCTGTTAAAACCCAATCAACGATTTGGTTTAGGTTTCGGTTAGATTTTTTAATCTAGCCACTCGAGGCGGCCGGCAATGCTTAAGTAAAGTAATAACGAACTAATTATAAAAATAATAACAAATTGAATAAAAAATAGCTTTTATAACTTGTAAAAAACGGTCCTTTATTAATTAAAATACACGACGGCGACGTGTCCGCTTCAGTAAATATTTATCAAAGGCTGAAAACGTTTGGTGGTCGACTGCTCGGCACAGTGATCGAACAGTGAGTGTCCTCCGGTAGTTTTCCCCAAATCTCGGGTGGGGTTGCCGAGAGCCGGAGGGTCCGTCTGTTTACTGTCGGGCCCCTGTTGTAAAACAGTCGTTGGAACTCGAGCGTAGCTCGTACTGGGGTTATGTATGGGACATTCCCTTTGTCATATACGGATTCTTCCCTCTCATTGTTTTCGTATCTAACAAACTATTTAAAATATAACTTTTACTAATTTTTTTATTATTTTTATAATTATCCTGTTATTATTTCATGTAAGCGTTTCCGACCATCTCACGGCAGCCAGATTAAAGAATCTAACACGGGCAAGGATAATTATTCACTTGCGGCACCCGACTGGGTAGAAAAAGAATAACAATGACACCCTAATTCAAATAACCGACTGCTCAACGAATAATAATGATCTATCTGAATTTTGATGTCACCGATATCCTTTATGGGTGCTACGAATGGACGATTCCTCTTGCTCCTGTGACTTTTCAGCTTGTTGGTAGTCAGCCAACTTCTCATCTCCTTATAGTATTTACATGTATGCGAATATCAAATTTTATTGCTTCGTTATATGCTGCTTATAATTCATTTGTTGTTTAAGATTTGAAGAAAATTAAATATAATAAATGCATGCTGAAAAAATTTATGACAAATTAGTGATAATATTATTAAAAATGATAAGATTGCTTAAATTCGTGAGATATAATTTTTAGGAACAAATATAATGAATTTACTGCAACGTAAGATTTAATAACATTTTTATATAATTTCGTGTGGATATACATACAGATCTTGTTACATTTTCCACAAATAATTTTTCGGCACGTTATAAAGCAATCGCACATTAATCATTCCACACCAAATCGGTCACTTTCTGGCAAAATGTCTTCAGATTTTGTTTAAACTGTAATATGTTATAATCTATATGAAATAATCATAGCTTCATGCCGTCATTTTGCTGCTTTCAAAGTCAAAAGCGCGATTTTTATCCAAACATGGTTAAAACTTGATCCTGACAATAATTATGAAATAATATTGATGAATTTTGGTAAGCTCATCGAGAAACATTCAAGAATTAACATACCTATATTTTTCAGATTTTTAAAAATGAGAACAGGGACTTGATTTTACAACATGGAAGTTTATCTATGATTTTCATATTGAAAAAGAGTACGTATAACAGAATAAAAAATATTGTACGATAATCTGT